>PISW01012501.1:0-32303 GCA_004023785.1 Mungos mungo | reverse complement strand
ATGGTGTCAGAAAGTGGTCTAATTTCATTTTTCTACATGTTGCTGTCCAGCTCTCCCAACACCACCTGTTGAAGAGGCTGTCTTTTTTCCATTGGACACTCTTTCCTGCTTTGTCAAAGATTAATTGGCCATATACTTGTGGGTCCAGTTCTGGGTTCTCTATTCTATTCCATTGGTCCATGTGTCTGTTTTTGTGCCACTACCATACTGTCTTGATGATGACAGCTTTGTAGTAGAGGCTAAAGTCTGGGATTGTGAAAGCATCTTCTTTCTTTAGCAAATCTGTTTTGGGCATAGATTGTAACTTTGGCATAAATGAAGATGGATAAAACTGAGCAAAACTTCAGGATCTATATCTGGCTTGAAAATGCTGTTTATTAAATTTCAAGGTATAGGCTACTATTTTAGGTTCTAATAGAAGCCTAAGAAGTTTTATTATCAAAAGATTCCATATTCTTGGGTAGAAATCCCTGGTGTGAGGCAGAAGCCTGATGTAGATCGCCAAGGATAATGATATGTGTTATGTGCTAAGTTTCCTTTGTGTCCTCTCTACACCTTACAAGATGACCCTTTTCTCTTAATGGCTGGACATCGTGTCCAGAGATCTAATGCTAATTTTCTAATAGATTAATATGGATTAAACAATGTAAATTGGGGTGTACTAAATCTTTGTTTTTTGCTTATTTATATTTAAAGATAAAATTGCCCATTGTGCATACTCAGCAGCTGCTCTTTTACAATGAAATGCTAGCACACAAAGTAAATCAGGAATTAAAGTGTGGTTACTTTTACAGAGTCTCTGCCTTGGGTTCAGTGCTGCACTCAATTGAGTAAGATAACGGAAAAGTATAAACATCATATGCTCTGAGCCAGTTGGTCATTCAGGCCAACCTTTATCCTTCAAGTCTGTGTCTGAGAGGCAGTGTTGTTCAGGATCCTCACTGATTCTTGTGGAAATGGAAGTGGATTCTGCATTGCTTCAGCAGCTTCCCAAAGTATTCAGTTTCCACATTGATTGAAGGTTCCCCAGTGAGTAGGTAATGCTGGTAGTGAAAGATGGGGTCTGGTTCAGCTTGGTGATGCTGCTTGTAATACTTTGATCAGGGTGGTGATCCATGGAAGAAGTAGAAGATGTCCCAGAGAGTGAATTATCTGGACCAAAAGTTGCCATTCCAATTCAGAATGGTGGAACAACCACGGCTGGAATTATTGGAAGGCTCTGCGTACCGGCGACAAGAGTACGATTCAGCAGTGAGCGATGGGCAGAATGGTCTGGCCAGCGGGCAACACGCTGCGCTGACCCACTTAGTAACACTGATGGGGTTAAAGATGCATTCCAGGGGCACCCGGGTGGCTCAGGCGGTTAGGCGGCCAACTTTGGTTCAGGTCACAACTTCACGGTTTGTGGGTTAGAGCTCCACATCGGGCTCTGTGCTGACAGCTCGGAGCCTGGAATCTGCTTCCGATTCTGCGTCTCCCTCTCTCTCTGACCCTCCCCCACTCATGCTCTGTTTCTCTCTGTCTCAATAAAAGAAATGCATACCAGATTCATTTCTGCAAAATACATATAATGTTCTACAGATTTTTAATTTGTTGTTCCTGCCACTCAAGGAAATCTATAGCTATTATGGCCAATATTGCAAGTATTGTCTCAAGCGTAATTGCCCTGTATCATGTTAGGCTAAATGCTAGGCATCTAGCTTTAAAAAAATAAAAGGTGGTGTTGTTCATGCCTGAAATTTCTGTAGAGGCATTATATTATTTTTTAAAACTTGAGGTAATATGTCTTTTCCTTCAGTCACCCAATAGGTTTTATTGGCTGCAGATACTATAATTTCTCCAGTTCTATATATATCATTATGTTTTTAAATTAACACTTCTGGGGCACTGGGTGGCTCAGTCGGTTAAGGGTCCGACTTGGGCTCAGGTCATGATCTCGCGGTTCGTGAGTGTGAGCCCCGCATCGGGCTCTGTGCTGACAACTCGGAGCCTGCAGCCCGCTTCAGAATCTGTGACTCCCTCTCTCTCTGCCCCTTCCCTGCTCATGTTCTGTCTCTGTCTCTCAAAAAAGAAATAAATGTTTAAAGAAAAATTTTAAGAAAAATTAACACTTTTCCTTTTAATTTAGATTCCGGGGTGTTGCTAGTGCTAATTCATCTCTGTTGGTACCTGCAATATGAATTCAACTAGGAATTTTTCCACCCTTTTTATATGTATGGGTTAGAGATCTTGCCAACTCCCAGATTGGTTTAGTCCAAGCTTTCATATATAGTTTGTTATTAAGCAACCTAAGGTTTTCCTTGTGCAAGCTGTTACACCTTTTAGAGGCGACTGAGCTGTAGAGTAGGTGGAAGTCCCACACTGTACCTTGTTCCTTCGCCTGTTCTTACATTAGCTTTCCTGAGAAGTGGGTTCCCTAACCTCATTGTATGATGATTGGGATACCGTAGCATGCGATCCAGATTTCTGATGCTCTGATGGTGGACTTCTGATAAAAATGTCCTACAAGATAGGGTGATCCTTCTCCTGACCATGTGTCTACAATGATGCCTGCATATCCTGTATTCTCTGATATAGGCAAGGATCCCATTTAGTCAATTTGTGTAATTTGAAAGGTCTGTTGAGTTTGATCTTATCTGAAGTATCATTAATGACCTTCAAGCTTTAAACTTTCAGCAGTTCTCATATATCTCAATTTGAAAATGGAGGTAATTTGGTGTGTGTGTGTGTGTGTGTGTGTGTGTGTGTGTGTGTGTGTGTGTATCTTTATCTTTGAGAGAGAGAGAGAGAGAGAGGTACAGAGCACAAGCAGGGAAGGCAAAGAAAGAGAGAGAGAGGGAGACACAGAATCTGAAGGAGGTTCCAGGCTCTTAGCTGTCAGCACAGAGCCCGACATGGGGCTTGAACTCGTGAACTGTGAGATATTTCTTTAACACTGTTCTAGTCCTGTGTACCATCATGACCTGTTTAGTGATGTGTCCATTTAATAATTCTATCAACTGGCATGTCTGTGTATTCTGATTTTGTTTCACTGTCTTTCTTGTTTATTTAAGGTTATGACTTTAATTGATTTCCTCCTTAGCCATGAATCATTTTTAAATGTTTTATTTTTTAAAAAGCATATATTTATTTTGAGAGAGAGAAAGAGAGAACGAGAACATGCATGAGTGGGGGGAGGGGCAAGGGCTTGATCTCACAAACCATGATCTTGGTTTCGGCTGAGCCAAAATCAAGAGTTAGACCCTTAACCATCTGAACTACCCAGACACCCCCAATCTCTGTTTTTCTTTTTTTAAGATAGAATTTAGGAATCTTGGCCTCATTAGTTTTCCTGGTGAGTTTGTCTACCTGGTTATGAAATTTGATTATTACTTCAGAGTTGTCCTTCTGATGTGCAGAAACCCATGTGATGAATATTGATATGTCAGCCAGTGATATTTTCTACACATGTCTTTACGCAATATGCTCTTATTTCCTATTTTCCAGTAATTTTTCTGCCGTGTTCCTGATGAAAGAGCTACTCCATTCAGTAGCTATTGCCCATGAGTCTGAGAAAATCTATATACCTCATTCTGCTCTTTCTTAACTGATTGTTCATGGCCAATTTTATGGCTATTATTAGTTCAGCTTATTGTTATTCTTCTCCTAAGCCTAATTCTGCCAGGATTAGACCATCGTTACTCCGCAAGGCCACAGTCTGCCAGTGTACTCCAGATGGTGTCGTGGAGGCTGATTCATCTGTAAGCTATGCAGTGCTGAATGCTGTGGACCAGGATGGTCCCCGCTGCCAAACTGCTCAAGCTTGGATAAGCTCATTCTTTGGAAATTATATAAAGTTCACTATTGGCATTACTGAGATTTCCTCAGTTAATGCAGAGGGTTGACTCCCCATCTATATGTCCTGTTTAGAAATATACTATTTCAGGGACACCTGGGTGGCTCAGTTGGTTAAATGTCTGACGTCAGATCAGGTCACGATCTCACAGTTCACGAGTTCAAGCCCCATGTCGGGCTCTGTGCTGACAGCTAAGAGCCTGGAACCTGCTTCAGATTCTGTGTCTCTCTCTCTCTTCGCCTTCCCTGCTTGTGCTCTGTACTTCTCTCTCTCTCTCTCTCTCTCTCTCTCTCAAAGATAAACATTTCAAAAAAGTTAGAAATATACCATTTCCACGTGAGGACTTTTTGGGCAGGAGTAGTTCTCTGTTTATCAGGAGTTTGTTCTACCGACTCCAGAATAAGCTATTGGAATTTAAGTATAAATTGTTTATTTTCTGTTGGTGGCCTTCTTGTAGGGCCTCAGAGGGCGCCTTGGTGAGCCTTTTAATTGATTGGCTTCTGTTATTGACCATGAGAAATTCTTAGTCCAGAATCCCGTTTGGTACAGTTTGGGATCCTGCAGTGGTTTAGTCCACAGTGACCATGTTGCAAACATAGGTATATATGAATATAGGTACTCTAAATATAACTTATACTTAGAGTTCTCATTAGCTGGTGCCCATATATTAAAAATTATGACAGCATTTTTCAAATAAGTAAAGGCTGCCTCTTGACTCTCTGTCCATCTAAATTCCCTACTCTTCATACTTATGTCATAAATGTGTTTTAATATATCCCCATATCTGTGATGTCTGTTTCCAATATCCAAACAGTCCTACTGGCTTCTGAGCTTTTCCTTTTGTGGTAGGAATTGGCATGCAATCTATTTAGTTTATGGCTTACTCTGGTATTTTTTGCCTTCAGATAACGAAATTATGCCTAGGAATTTTATAGTAGTGTGGACCTTACTTGGGTTAATTGTTTACCTTCTGAGTGTAAAGAATTTAATTAACTATTTTTGATGATAGTCTGTTGTTCTAAGTTATCACCGGAAATAAGGGTGTCATCAATATAAGAAATACTGGTTTGAGTGTGTGCTGAGTTTGCCTGAAAAGCCTGGATGTCATGTGTTACCTTGTTGTGGGCTGTTACTAGTCTGCGTAAGCACCCTTGTGGTAACCTAGTAAACCGATGTGTCTGCCTTCCCACGTAAATGGAGTCCTGAGTCGGCTCTCTTCATCGGTGGGATACAAAGAACATGTGAGGTAAGTCTGTCACCATGTAATAAATTCTGGATCCAGTGGTGATTCTGATTATGACAGCATCTGTATCAGGGAGGTGCTCCCTCAACTTTGCGGGAGTATTTGTTTGAATTCCTATAATCTGTCTTTTTGGAACCAGATCAGGTTATTATATGGTGAAATAGTAGACACAATAATTAGTTCCTTTAGAAATTCCTGTATTTTCCCCTTAATTTAAGATCTCCTGTGATGTCCGTTCTAAGCACGTTTTCTAAATTGGGGCCTATGAAACATTTAGCCTTGATGGGTAGCCTATTATCAATCTGTACACTCCTATTCCTTGGGTAAATTTTTCTCTACATCCTTCAGTTACTTCCTTTTTATTAAAGTTTTCTAAATTATTAGGAAATCCTTGGATCATTGTTACTTGGGACCCTGTATCTAACAACATGGTGATACATGTGGCATTTTTAGGTACAAAGAGGTTTCTGTTAATATGGTTACTGTAACCTATGGGCAGTTGTCTCTGGCTTGGACCAAGGGTTTATAAGGAAGTTGTTATTGGGGTGCCTGGGTGGCTCTGTTAATTATGTGTCTGACTTCAGCTCGGGTCATGATCTCCTTGTGAGTTTGCACCCCATGTTGGGCTCCCTGTGGTCAGTGCAGAACTAGCTTCAGATCCTCTGTTTTCCACTTTCTTTGACCCTCCCCTTCTTATACTCTCCCTCTCTCTCAAAATAAACATTTTAAAAATTGTTTTAGGAGTGCCTGGATGGCTCAGTCAGTTAAGTGTTGACTTTGGCTCAGGTCATGATCTCACAGTCCGTGGGTTCGAGCCCTGCATTAGGCTCTGTGCTGACAGCTCAGAGTCTGGAACCTGCTTCGGATTCTGTGTCTCCTTCTCTCTCTCTGCACCTCCCCCACTCACGCTCTGTCTCTCTCTGTAAAAAATGAGTAAACATTGAAAACATTTATTAAAATAATTGTTTTAAAGTTATTATTTATAGTAAGTTGGTTTGTGGGTCTACATATGGGTTTCTTTTCTGTAGGTCTACTTACTCTAAAAGGTTGGTTGTTTTTGTTTCTCTGCCACTATAAGTAGTTTCATGGGTTTCTATTTTTATGATTTCTTTTAATATGTAGTAGTCTAAATAATCGTAGGTTTAGTCTCATATGGTCCATTTTGATTGGGTCTATTTACGTTAGATAAAGGCCTGTTTTATCCATATACACAGGTGTTAAAGCCTTTATCTTAGTTTCTCAGCTGTTCTTATCAAGTCAGTCAGTTCTCCTGTGTTTTATAGCACCTGTAAAAGCTGTTAGCAATGTTGTTCTGTCCTGTGGGTTATGGCTTTAAAAACGACCTTTTAATTTAATTTAATTTTATTTAGGGGTGCCTGGATAGCTCAGTCGGTTGAGGGTCTGACTTAAGTTGAGGTCATGATCTCATGGCTCATGAGTTTGAGCCCCACATCAGTCTTGCTGTCAGCCCAGAGCCTGCTTTGGTTCCTCTGTCCCCCTCTCTCCACCCCTCCCCAACTTGCACATGCTTGTGCATGCTCTCTCTCTCTCAAAAATAAATATACTTTTAATTTAACTTTATTTAAATTTTTATTTAAATTCCAGTTAGTTAGCATACAGTGTAATATTAGTTTCAGGTGTACAATATAGTGATTCAACACTTGCCTGCATCACCCAGTGCTCATCTGACAGGTGCGTTCATCAGTCCCCATCACCTGTGTCATCCATTCCCTTAACCACCTCCCCTCAGGGAACCCTCAGTTCTCTACTGTTAAGAGTCTATTTCTTGGTTTGCCTCTCTTTTTTTCCCTTTGCTAGTTTTGTTTTTAAGTTCCACATATGAGTGAAATCATACAGTATTTATCTTTCTCTAAGTGACTTATTTCGCTTAGTATAATCCTCTTTAGCTCAACCCACATCACTGCAAATGGCAATTTACCTTTTTAATTTGTTCTGTCATTTTAGTATGTAATGGTGAGGGTTTCTGTCCCCTATCATGGGTCATAGTTAATAGTCCTAATTTCATTATTATATTAATAGCTTCCCCTGCTATTTTCCATGGAGACGTCTTAAGAGACAGGTTAAGGACATATTAGGTAGAAGCCATATTAACATCCAGATTGCTGTTTTCCTGTGAAACAAAGATCTTTGTAAATTAGTACTATTTTCTCGAAATGGACTAAGATGATTATATTTAGCATCTGTGGTAATGGGTCCAACTTGTGCAATCTCTATTCCTGTGAGGATCAAGTTAGTCCTACTTTGGACTGTAAATCTAATAGACACAGAGTTTTTGTGTCCAAATCAGTCTGTTGGAATTCCATTATAATTTTTGTCATTTCTAGTCTGAAATAGTCTCCTTCCAGTGACTCTGATTGTAGTTTTGTCTATTTTCATGGCCCTAGCTTCGAGTAAGTTAACGTTACCAGAACTAAAAGGGTTAAAAAAAATCCTCAGTGTGTGGATGGGTGTCCTTAGGTTACAGAAGGCTCTGGGTTTCCTCCTACTCTGGAGATCACTTTTTGTGCTAGTAGTTTTCCTTTCTTCCAATCAGTGTCTATGTTACTTAAATGCTCCTAATAAAAGTAATGCAATGTCTTCCTTTGTCTTCCTTTGTTGTCTTTTTTTTCTTAAGACTTGAACTCATGACCGAAGACCAAGAATCACATGCTCCACTGACTGAGCCAGCCAGGCCCCCCACTTTGTAGCTTTGTTTGTTTGTTTGTTTGTTTGTTTTAGCAAGAGAACATAAGACGAGGAGCGGCAAAGGGAGAGGGAGAGAAGAATCTTAAGCAGGCTCCATGCCCAGCACAGAACCTGATGCAAGGCTCAACCTCATGACTAAGATCATGACCCAAGCCAAAATTAAGAGTCAGATGCTTAACTGACTGAGCTAACCCAGATGCCCCTGTTGCTCTTTTTAATATAGCATATAACTTAATGGGCTGGGAAGAGGAAGAGTGAGAGAGAGAATCTTAAGCAGGCTCCACACTCAGCACAGAGCCCAGTGCAGGACTTAATCCCATGACCCAGGGATCCAGACCTGAACCAAAATAAAAAGTATTATACAATTGACTGAGCCACCCAGGCACTCCCTGAGTTATATTAATTTTAAGATTTGTCCAGGCTAAGTCTTCAGTGGATCTTCAGGGATCCTAAGAAGTTTGGGGCACCTGGGTGGCTCAGTTGAGCATCCTACTTTGGCTCAGGTCATGATCTCATGGTCCGTGGGTTCGAGCCCCGCGTCAGGCTCTATGCTGACAGCTCAGAGCCTGGAACCTGCTTCAGATTCTTTGTCTCTTTCTCTCACCCACCCTGTTCACTCTATGTCTCTCTCTCTCTCAAAATAAAGAGATAAAAAATTTTTAAAAAGTTAACATAGAATCCATCCTACTTCTAAAACACTTCTTTAGTAATTTTGGTAGTGTTAGTGAGTGATGCATATTTGCTCTTGTCCTCCTGCTTTTCACAGCAGTGTTCAAAATATGTTTTATTATAGAGGCATGTTTATGAGGTTGATACAGTGTTGGGAGAAGCCTGGTTATTGGAGAAGGCTATTGTGACGTAACTGGCATCTGCCTAATTCTGAGCCCTAACCTACACAAAAGTGCATGTTCCCCCTGAAGGCAGATCTGGAGGAAACTGGACTGGCTTGCTCGGGAGGGATCAAGCAGATGGCCCCCGGCTTGTATCCTCCAATAAAGGACATCTGGGAGCCTTGGTTGCTGGAGAGTCTCGGGACTTCATCAGGTAGTTAGTCTAAATGGGACTGTTCATCTCCAGTTTAAGGCTGCTGCCTTAGAAAGACAATCAGGAGAAGGATCCCTTCACTCTGAGGGGTGTGTATGCAGGTGATTAGGGACAAGCCAGAGCTTCCCAGGCCCGGAGGGCCCCAGGTGCTCAAGGGCAGCCAACAGGTGCATACTGTGTATGCACGGGCAGCACAAGTCAAGGAAGACAGGGATCTAGAATTGCATGTATCAAGAGAGTCCAAGTGTCAAAAGTTGGCTTTTAGGGATCCATGATCTCCGCCCAAACTAAGCCCTAACCTCCACGAAAGCACATCTTCTTCCTGCAGGCAAAGCTGGGGGAACCTAGGTTGTCTTGCTGGGTTGGGGCTGGATAGGATGGGTGGAGTACCCTCCACTAAGCACTTACGGCAGCCTTTCTAGCTGGCCTAAAAATTAAATTGACATGAAACCGATTAGCAGATAAAAAAAAATTTCCAAAAGTTTTACTACATATGCATGGGAGCCCAACAATGAAATTGAGACCCAAAGAATGATCAAGTCAAGCAACTTTTGTACATTTTAGATAAAGAAATACAAATCTGTGAGGAATTAACAGGACAATTATGTTCTTGGGTTCAGGAGTTTCAGTTAGTAAGGAATTCTAAACAGGATTTGGGCTTGGGTAATAAATTAGTAAAAGTATCAAGGTTAGTTTATATAGACTCTTCAGCCCTGAATTCCCGATCTCTGACTATAAAGATGTCTCTCTACTTTCTGATGCATGGAGGGTACCTTTCACTGGGACAAAGGAAAGGCAGAGTTTCTTCAAGCACTGGCTATTTCTTTAATAATTTTCATTCAAAATAATCAAAGTTACATATTTTGAGGTGACCTTTCCCAGGCTCCTAGACTTCCCCCCTCTGAAACTTCCCCTGAAGTTCCAAGTACTAAAAACTAAGCTGGTAGATTGTTCCATCTCATTGAACCAGTCTCATATTTCTGACCATGAGTCTGTTCAGTTAAACTCATTTCAGGAGGTGGTGATGCAGGTGTGTTCCCAAAGTTAGGCCTGTGGTTCAAGTATACATTTTAATTAGAGGCTTTTCAATGGAAATAAAGAAAAATAATGGTTAATAGTTGGAGCAAGTTATGTTCAAGTTTCTGAGTTCTAAGGGTATCCAGTTGAGAATATTTCTAGCTGTCAGGATCGAAGCATCTATAGATAGAGTGAGAGAAGACAGTAGCAATTAGATTTTCCCAGTTTGCAATTTGATGTATCTGGTAATCACTTTTATTTTTATTTTTTATTAAGTTTATTGCCAAGTTGGTTTCCATGTAACACCCAGTGCTCTTCCCCATAAGTGCCCTCATCCATGACCATCACCCCCTAGCCCCTTTCCTCCTCCTCCATCTTCAGCCCTCAGTTTGTTTTCAGTATTCAAGAGTCTCTCATGATTTGCCTCCCTCCCTCTCCCTAACTTTCTTTTTCCCTCCTTCACCTTCCCTTGGTCCCTCATTAGGTTTCTCCTGTTAGACCTATGAGTGCAAACCTATGGTATCTGTCCTTCTCTGCCTGACTTATTTCTCTTAGCATGACTCCCTCTAGGTCCATCAACTTTGTTACAAATGGCCAGATTTCATTCTTTCTCATTGCCATGTAGTACTCCATTGTGTATATATACCACATCTTCTTGATCCATTCATCAGGTGATGGACATTTAGGCTCTTTCCACGATTTGGCTATTGTTGACAGTGCTGCTGTGAACATTGGGGTACATGTGCTCCTATGCGTCAGCACTTCTGTATCCCTTGGGTAGATCCCTAGCAGTGCTATTGCAGGGTCATAAGGGAGTTCTATTGATAGTTTTTGAGGAATCTTCACACTGTTTTCCAGAGCGGCTGCACCAGTTTACACTCCCACCAACAGTGTAGGAGGGTGCCTGTCTCTCCACACCCTCGCCAGCATCTATAGTTTCCTGATTTGTTCAGTTTAGCCACTCTGACTGGCGTGAAGTGGGATCTCAGGGTGGTTTTGATTTGTCTTTCCCTGATGATGAGTGATGCTGAATATCGTTTCAGGTGTCTGTTGGCCATCTGGATGTCCTCTTTGGACATGAAGTGTCTATTCATGTCTTCTGCCCATTTATTCACCGGATTATTTGTTTTTCAGGTGTGGAGTTTGGTGAGTTCCTCATAGATTTTGGATACTAGCCTTTTATCCGGGAATGTCATTTGCAATCTTCTTCTTCCATCCCATTGATTGCCTATTGGCTTTATTGATTGTTCCTTTGCTGTACAAAAGCTTTTTATCTTGATGAGGTCCCAGTAGTTCATTTTGGCTTTTTAGTTCCTTTGTTTTTGGGGATGTGTTGAAGAAGAAATTGCTGCGCCTCAGGTCAAGGAGGTTGTTGTCTGCTTTCTCCTCGAGGGTGTTGATGGTTTCCTGTCTCACATTCAGGTCCTTCAGCCATTTTGAGTTTGTTTTTGTGTATGGTGTAAGATGGTAGTCTAGTTTCATTCTGCTGCATGTTGCTGTCCAGTTCTCCCAGCACCACCTGTTAAAGAGGCTGTCGTTTTTCCACTGGATACTCTTTCCTGCTTTGTCAAAGATTAATTGGCCGTACATTTGTGGGTTCAGCTCTGGGTTCTCTATTCTATTCCATTGGTCTATGTGTCTGTTTTTGTGCCAATACCATACTGTCTTGATGATTGTTGGGAGCTGCCGAGTTTTGGCTGCCTCAGGCAAGGATATATCGCTCTCCAGGGAGCGACCAAAAAAACAAGATTTACATCTGGAGGCTAGGAGAGTGCATTTCCTGGTCCAGATTTTGGAGACTGTCCTACTGAGCCAGACGGAAAAAGCCAAGGTGAATAAAAGATCAAAACCGCATTTTGGTTTATGCAGCGCTAATCTGGGCGCTTCTGTGATGCTGTGTCCGGAGTTTCAGTTTCAGTTTTCCCCTTTCTCTAATATTCATTTGACTCTGTTACCTGGCAACCAACCTGGGTCAGTTTCCCGCCCCAAATCCTATATAGGTGTGGATTATTTTCTTAATAAAGGGGGCTTGATCAGAAACGCTTGTCTTGCCTCACTCTCTGTGTCTCCCTCCTGCCCTATTTCTCTCTCCCTCTCTCAGGAACGGAGCCGCAAGGATTTACCGCCCCGCCCGCCGGGGTGGGACCGGACAGATGATGATAGGTTTGTAATAGAGGCTAAAGTCTGGGATTGTGATGTCTCCCGTTTTGGTTTTCTTCTTCAATATTACTTTGGCTATTCAGGGCTTTTTGTGGTTCCATACAAATTTTAGGATAGTTTGTTCTAGCTTTGAGAAGAATGCTGGTGCAATTTTAATTGGGATTGCATTGAAAGTGTAGATTGCTTTGGGTAGTAATGACATTTTCACAATGTTTATTCTTATCCAAGAGCATGGAATGTTTTTCCATTTCTTGGTGTCTTCTTTAATCTCTTTCATAAGTTTTCTATGTTTTCATCATATAGGTCTTTTACATCCTTGTTTAGGTTTACTCCTAGGTATTTTATGGCTTTTTGTGCAATTGTGAATAGGATCAATTTCTTGATTTCTGTTTCCGCTGCTTCATTATTGGTGTATAGGAATGCAACCGATTTCTGTACATTGATTTTGTACCCTGCAACTTTACTGAATTCATTGATTAGTTCTAGAAGACTTCTGGTGAAGTCTGCCGGGTTTTCCATGTAGCGTATCATGTCATCTGCAAAAAGTGAAAGTTTGACTTCATCTTTGCCAATTCTGATGCCTTTTATTTCCTTTTGTTGTCTGATTGCTGATGCTAGGACTTCCAGCACTATGTCAAACAGCAGTGGTGAGAGTGGACACCCCTGTCGTGTTCCTGATCTCAGGGGGAAATCTCTGTTTTTCCCCATGGAGGATGATATTAGCTGTGGGCTTTTCATAAATTGCTTTTATAATGTTTAAGTAAGATCCTTCTATTCCAACTTTCTCAAGAGTTTTTATTAAGAAAGTGTGCCAGTATTTTGTCAAATGCTTTTTCTGCATCTATCGACAGGATCGTATTGTTTTTATCTTTTCTTTTGTTAATGTGATGTATCATATTGATGGATTTGTGAATATTGAACCAGCCCTGCAACCCAGGAATGAATCCCACTTGATCATGATGGATAATTTTTTATATGCTGTTGAATTCGATTTGCCAGTATCTTGTTATCTTTGCATCTGTATTCATTAAGGATATTGGTCTCTAGTTCTCTTTTTTTGCTGGGTATCTGTCTGGTTTGGGTATCAAGGTGATGCTGACTTCATAGAATGAGTTTGGAAGTATTCCTTCTATTTCTATTTTTTGGAATAGTTTGAGAAGAATGGGTATTAGCTCTGCATTGATTTCTGCTCTAATCTTTATTATTTCCTGTCTTCTGCTGGTTTGGGGTTTTATTTGCTGTTCTTTTTTCCTTTCTAAGGTGTAAGGTTAGAGTGTGTATCTGTGACTTTTCTTCCTTCTTTAGGAAGGCCTGGATTGCTATGTACTTCTCTCTTATAACTGACTTTGCTTCATACCAGAGGTTGTGGGCTGTTGTGTCTTCATTTTCATTGGCTTCTATGTAGTTTTTAATTTCCTCTTTAACTGCTTGGTTAGCAAATTTATTCTTTAGTATGATGGTCTTTAGTCTCCAAGTATGTTACCTTTTTTTTTTTTTTTTTGTGGTTGAGTTCGAGTTTCATAGTGTTGTGGTCTGAAAATATGCACGGTATAAATCTCTCTTTTTGCACTTGTTGATGGATGATTTGTTCCCAGTATGTGATCTATTCTGGGGAACATTCCGTGTGCACTCGAGAAGAATGTGTATTCTGCTGCTTTAGGATGAAATGTTCTGAATATATCTGTTAAGTCCATCTGGTCCAGTGTGTCATCCAAAGCCTTGTTTTCCTTGTTGATTTTTCTGTTTAGATGATCTGTCCATTGCTGTAAGTGAGGTGTTGAAGTCCCTACTATTATGGTATTATTATCAATTAGTTTCTTTATGTTTGTGATTAACTGATTTATGTAGTTGGTGCTTCCACATTTGGAACATCAGTGTTTACAATTGCTAGGTCTTCCTGATGTATACACCCCTTAGTTATGATACAGTGCCCTTCTTCATCTCTTGTTACAGTCTTTGTTTTAAAGGCTAGATTGTCTGATATAAGTATGACTACTCTGGCTTTCTTATGGTAACCATTAACATGCTAGATGGTTCTCCATTCCCTTACTTTTGGTCTGAAGGTGTCTTTAGGTCTAAAATGGGTCTCTTCTGGGGCATCTGGGAGGCTCAGTTGGTTAAGTATCTGACTTTGGCTCAGGTCATGATCTCACAGTTCGTGTGTTTGACCCTTGTGTCAGGCCGTGTAGTGACCCTCTGAGCCTGGAGCCTGTTTCAGATTCTCTCTCTCTCTCTCTCTCTCTCTCTCTCTCTCTCTCTCTCTCTCTCTCTCTGCTACTCCTCAACTTGTGCTTTGTCTCTCTCTCTCTCAAAAATAAATAAACATTAAAAAAAATTAAAGTGGGTCTTTTGTAAACAGCAAATAAATACATATTGTTTTCTTATGCATTCTATTACCCTATGTCTTTTGATTGGAGCATTTAGTCCATTGACATTTAGAGTAAGTACTGAAAGATATTGATTTATTGCTATTATGTTACCTGCAGTGTTGGAGTTTCTGGTGGTGCTCTCTGGTCCTTTCTAGTCTTTGTTGCTTTTGGTCCTCCCCTTCCCCGTCTTTTCTCCTCTCAGAGAGTCCCCCTTAAAATTTCTTGCAGGGCTGGTTTAGTTTTTTTTGGGAAACTCCTTTAATTTTAATTTTTGTTTGGGAAACTTTTAACCTCTCCTCGTATTTTGAATGATAGCCTTGCTGGATAAAAAATTCTTGGCTGCATATTTTTCCAATTCAGCACATTGAATATATACTGCTACTCCTTTCTGGCCTGCCAAGTTTCTATGAATAGGTCTGCTGTGAACCTGATCTATCTTCCCTTGTAGGTTAAGGACTTCTTTCCTGTGCTGCTTTCAAGATTCTTTCCTTGCCTGAGTATTTTGTGAGTTTGACTATGATATGCCTTGTTGGTGGTTGGTTTTTGTTGAATCTAATGGTGTGTGCTTCCTGGATTTTGATATCTGTGTCTTTCCGCGAGTTAGGAAAGCTTTCTGTTATGATGCTCTCATAACACTTCTACTCTTTTTCTCTCTCTTCACCTTCTGGGACTCCTATGATTCTAATGTTCCTTTTTAATGAGTCAATGATTTCTCTAATTCTTAAACTGTACTCAACCAGTGCTTAGATTCATTGATCTGTTCTCCTGTATTTTCTTAACTCGATATTGTTTATTTCTGCTCTAATCTTAATTATATCTCTTCTTCTGCTGGCTTTGGGCTTTCTTTGCTGCTGTCTTTCTAGTTCCCTTAGGTGTGAGGTTAGGTTCTGTATTGGGAATCTTTCTTACTTTGCTGCATCTCAAAGGGTTTGGATTATCATGTTTTCATTTTCATTTGCTTCCATATTTTTAAAAAATATCTTCTTTAATTTCCTGGTTGACCCATTCATTTTTTAGTAAGATGTTCTTTAACCTCCATGTATTTGGAAGCTTTCTAAATTATTTCTTGTGATTGATTTCAAGTTTCATAGTGTTGTGATCTGAAAATATGCATATATGACCTCAATCCTTTATATTTGTTGAAAGCTGTTTCGTGACCCAGTATGTGATCTAATTTGGAGAATTTTCCATGTGCACTCAAGAAGAATGTGTATTCTGCTTTTGGATGAAATGTTCTGAATATAAGTTAGGTACATATGGTCCAGTGTTATTCAAGACCATTGTTTCCTTATTTATTTTCTGCCTAGATGATTTGTCCTTTTCTGTAAGTGGAGTATTAAAGTCACATACAATTACAATATTATTGTAAATAAGTTTGCTTATGTTGTGATTGGTTTATATATTTGGGTGCTCCCATATTGAAGGCATAAACATTTACAACTGTTAGCTCCTCCTGATGGATAGACACCTTCATTATATTATAATGCTCTTCTTCATCTCTTGTTACCGTCTTTGGTTTAAAATCTACTTTGATATAAATATGGCTATTTCAGCTTTCTTTTGACATCTGGTAGCATGATAGATGGTTATGCACCCCCTCACTTTTAATCTGCAGGTGTCTTTAGGTCTAAAATAAGTCTCTTTTAGGCAGCATATTGATGGATTTTTGGTTTTTATGCATTCTGATACCCCATGTCTTTTGACTGGGGTATTTAGTTCACTTATATTGAGTGATTATTAAAAGATACAAATTGTGTCATTGTGCTATCTGTAGGTTTTGTGCTTGTGGTGATGTCTCTGGTCATTTGTGGTCTTTGGGGTTTCCACTCAGAAGCCTCCTTAGTATCCCCTGCAGGGCTGGCTTAGTGGTCATGAACCCTTGGGTTTTTTGGGGGGAAGGACTTTATCTCTCCTTCTATTCAGAATGACAACCTTGCAGGATAAAGGATTCTTGGTTGCATATTTTTCCTATTCAGCACATAAATATTTCCTACCTCTAGATTGAGTTTTTTTTTAATGTTTTATTTATTTTGAGACAGAGCATGAGCAAGGGAGGGTCAGAGAGAGAGGGGGACACAGAATCCGAAGACAGGCTCCAGGCGCTGAGCTGTTAGCACAGTGCCCGATGCAGGGCTAGAACCCACGAACTGTGAGATCATGACCTGAGCTGAAGCCGGACACCTAACCAATTGAGCCACCCAGGTGCCCCTAAATTGAGGTTTTAAATGCACGGGCAGGGAATTGTAGAAGTTCTTTTCTGTTGGCAGCCATTCTCTAAGTTTTCATTTTAATTCCAGTTAGCATACAGTTATATTGTCGCAGACTTTGAGCCTAGAGTTCTCTCTTATCCAGCAAGAGAGTGGATGCATTGAATACGAGAGAGGCTAATGTCTAGGAGGAGACGAGAGCCCTGAGTAAGCGTCCTTTCTCTGTATTTATTAGGATCAAAAGGCTTAAATACACAATGGATGTGCAGAAAGAGAAAATATAATAGTGATCATTAACTCATGAGAGAAGGGGGTTTTGAAGGTATGCATTGTTAGGTGTTAGTGTCAAGACAAATCAAAACCTCGGTGCCATGAGAGGGTCGTTTACTGCAGGCACCAGGCACCCGGTCTGTTTATCTTAACTTTTCTAGGGGCTAAGACAGAGTATGCTACCTCAAGATTAACAAGGCGTTTTTCGTGCTAATTATTAACTCTGGGAACTTTGGCCTGGTAGCAGCTTTCTGCTCTCTGCTTTGTTTTTACTTAATGATTAATATTGGGTGCTATCTCCCTGCTGCACCAGCTTTCTGCCTCTACCTGTTCTCAGATCCTTTCATTCTGTGGAAGTGGCTTTCCGATCTACACTCTTCTATCCTGGGTGCGTTTGCCTTGTGTCATCTTTCTGCCCTAAGCCTTGTAACCCATTGGTGCAAGCTAAGAGAATTCTTAATTCTATTCCCCACATTATATTATGTCATAGTCTGGGTCTGGAGTTCTCTCTTGTCCAGCAAGAGAGCATGGACATGGGATTAAAATGTGAGAGGCTAATGTCCAGGAGGAGACAAGTGGCCCAAGTAAGGTCCTTGTTCCGTTTTTATTAGGATCAGAAGGCTTACAAGCATGATGGATGTGCACAAAGAAACAATGAAACTGTGAACATTAACTCATGGGCATGGGGGAAAGAGTGTTTTGAAGATATGCAGTGTTTGGGGTTTAGGTCAATACACAAAAAAAATCCTGGCACCAAGCAGATGGTTGTTTACAGCAGGTATGAGACACCACCTGTTTACCTAAACTTGCCTAGGGGACAAGAAAGAGCATGCTACCTAAGGGTCAACAAGGCACCTTTCTTTTGCTAATTAGCTCTGCTCTGGGCAACTTGCTGTGGTCTATAGCCTTGTTTACCTGTTTACCTGTTTTGGTCCTTTCTTCCAATGAAAGCAGCTTTCCAGTATTATACTAAGTTGGGGGGGTGCTTCTGCCCTGAATACCTAATCTTGTTTACCTTGTCTTGGATGTTTTCATCCTGAGATTTCCTATTCCTATACCTTTGTCCTATACGGAGGTCTTGCCCTGTTTACCTAATCCAGTTTACCTAATCTTTTTTTTTTAAATTTATTTAAAAAAAAGTTTTTTAAATGTTTTTTATTTATTTTTTGATACAGAGAGACAGAGCATGAAAGGGGGAGGGGCAGAGAGAGAAGGAGACACAGAACCAGAAGCAGGCCCCAGGCTCTGAGCTAGCTGTCAGCACAGAGCCCGACGCGGGGCTCAAACCCACAAACGTGAGATCTGACCTGAGCCAAAGCCAGAGGCTCAACCGACTGAGCCACCCAGGCGCCCCTACCTAATCTTTTATGCATTCATCCTGTGGCTTTCTATTTCTTTACACCTTGTTAACCCATCAGTAAAAGATCAGGGAATTCCTAGGCTTATTCCCCACAATATTAGTTTCAGGTGTAGAATACAGTGATTCAGTACTTCTGTACAACAGCCAGTGCTCGTCACAAATGCTCTCCTTAATCCCCATCACCTATTTAACCCATCATCCTACCCACCTCACCTCTGCTAACCAGCACTTCTCTATAATTAAGTCTGTTTATTGATTTTTTCCCTCTATTTTTCCCTTTGCTGCTTTGCTTCTCAAATTCCACATATATATGAAATCATGGTATTTGTCTTCCTCTTACTTTGCTTAGCACTGCACCCTCTAGCTCCATTCATGTCATTGCAAATGGCAAGATTCCATTCTTCTTAACGGCTGAATCCATTCACCAACCAATGGACACTTGGCAGTTATTCTCTTTGAAGCATGAGGTGAAATCATAGGCTGAGTGTATGTATCTGTGTGTGGGTGTTTTAATGGACTTATGAGAGTGAAGATATGACCCAGATAGAAATAAAGATTAATACCAAGAAGGATTTTTATGCAATGGTGTACAATCATAAATGTGTATAATTAAACTAGTTTACAAAGAGATCTTCAAAATTCAGGGCTTAAAAAGGCAGAATTTTATTTCTCTCTCATGTAATAGTCCAAGGAGAATGCTCCAGATCACTTAGGCACCTATGTTCCTTCGTTGTTTGTTTGTTTGTTTGCCATTCCCAATGGTGTTTTCTCCACATGCATGGTTGAAGTTGAAATGCAGGCAATGCTAGCTGTAGGGAAAGGAAAAGACCTTGGAAGAGTACATATATGATACTTGAATGTTCAAGAATGAAGTGGTACACATCATTTTTGCTTGTATTCTTCTGGTGAGAACTTACCCATTGGAGATGCTGGGAAATACAGTGTCTGGCCAAGGGCCCAGCTAAAACTGTAATTATAGGAAAAGGAAAATAATTTATTTTGGCGAAGAACCAGTAGTCCTTACCGCAACATGGTTGTATGCTTTTCTCTAATATTATATGACTTAAATATAGGGAGAAAAAGAGCTGTTAATAAATTCAGTAAAGTTTTTCCATGTAACTAAAGGACCAAAAACTTCAGGATAATGGCAACGGAGTGACCCAAAGTGATACTCATTTTCTTCTTCAGCTTAGAAATGATGATGTAAGAACAGCAGCCATCAGTTAGCATTTACTGAGAACTTACTCTGTGCCAGGTATTATTCTAAGTGTACTGACTTGTTTAAGATTCATAATAACTATTTGAGGTAGGTAACATTATTCTACTTTGTAATTGAGGAAACAAACACACAGAGAGATTAAGTAATTTGCCCCAAGTGACAAAGTAAATTGATGGCAGAGCCAGACTCTGAAAGGTTGTTAAAAGCTATTTCTGCATCTTTTGAGACGCTGTGCGTTCTCTCTTTATTTTGCTTATTTTGTGAATTATGTTATTTTAAAATAAGGCAGCCCAGACTTACTGGCATAACAGTCATTTGGTACTTATGTAAACTTCTTTTTATATCTCTGGGCTTTGCTTGCTAATATTTCATTGAGACATTCTGTATCTATATCAGAGATTTTTTTCTATTTAAAGGGCAAGACTTCATGGCCTATCATATAGTCTTTGTCACAACTATTCAGTTCTGCTGCTATAATGTAAAAGCAGCCATAGACAATATATAATTAAATTTTATTTTCAAAAACAGGAACAGAGAAGTCACATTTGGTTTGAGGGCTACAATTTTCTGACCTATAGTCTATGTTCATAAGGGTGTCTTCTTTTCATGTACTGTTCTTGTTAAATTTTCGTATCATTGTTACAGTGGCCTCACAAAGTAATCTGCATATTTTTCTGTCTTCCATTTTCAGAGTTTCAGGTGTTCTTAATATTCCTTAATTATATTTTAAAATGTCTATAGGGTCTGTTGTCATAGCCAGCCCCTCTTTCATTCAAAATATTGGTTATTTCTATTCTCCGTCTTATAAGCCCTCTTAGATCAATTAATTTTATTATTTTCTTTCTTTTGTTTTAAGGGCTTTTTTTTAATGTTTTTTTATTTTTGAGAGAGACAGTGCAAGCAGGAGAGTCAGAGAGAGAGGGAGACAGAATCTGAAGACAGGCTCCAGGCTCTGAGCTAGCTGTCAGCACAGAGCCTGATGTGGGGCTTGAACTCACGAACTGTGAGATCATGACCTGAGCTGAAGCCGGACGCTTAACTGACTGAGCCACCCAGGTGCCCCAATTTTATTATTTTCAATGAATCAACTTTTAGCTGTACTTTCTCTCTTGTTTTCCACATCACTGATTTTTGTTTTTTTCCCCCTTCTATTTACTTTAGGTTTAATTTACTCTTGTTTGCCCTCTAGCTTCTTGAGGTGGAAATGTAGACCACTGATTTTAAATCTTTTTTCTTTACAGATTATTTATAAAGTAATTACAAAGTGTTTTAAAGCTATAAATTTCCTTCTAATTACTGCTTTAGCTGTATCTCACAAATTTTAACTTTTGTCTTTATTACCAAAGATAATATCTAAATTCCCTTTTTATACATTCTTTGACCAAAGGATTATGTGTTAGATTCATTTCCACATAATTTGCTAGATTTTCTAGATATGTTGTTATGCAAATATAAGGACATTGTGGTCAGAGATCATACTCTGTAGTATTTCAGTCTTTTGAAATTTATTGACATCTGAATTGTGGCCCAGCATATGATCTATCAACATTCCATGTACACTTGAAAGGAATGTATATTTTGCAGTTGGTAGGAGAGGTATTCTTTAAATGTTAAGTCAAGTGAGCTGATGGTTTCGTTCAAATCTGTATCCTTATTTTGGTTTTTGTCTCTTACTATGTTATTGGAAAATGGAGGTTAAACTCCAGCTGTGATTGTGGATTTTTTGGTTTCTTCCTTTAGTTTTGTTTTTACTACATGTGTTCTGAAGATTATTTGGTGTATACACATTGAAGATTATGGTTTTCTACTGAAAGAGTCCTTTTACCATTATGAAACATTATCTTCACCAATCCTTTTTTTTTTTTTTTTTTTTTTTTTTTTTTTTTTTTTTTTTTTTTTTTTTTTTTTTTTTTTTTTTTTTTTTTTTTTTTTTTTTTTTTTTTTTTTTTTTTTTTTTTTTTTTTTTTTTTTTTTTTTTAATCCTTTTTACTCTCGATCAGTATTGTCTTTCTACTTAAAGCATGTCTCACTGTTTCTGGTCAGACATCAGTCTTCTTTTGGATCTTTGCTTCTTAGACTTTTTTCTGTGTTTGCTTTTAATATTTTCTTTCTTTAGTGTTCAAGAGTTTTCACTACTGTATGCCGAGGTATGATGTTCTTTGTATTTATTCTGCTTAGGGTTTGCTGAACTTAGAGGAACTTGTCCTTCTTCACACACACCCCCCACATACCAAATTTGATATGTTTTCATAGATTTCTAATTTTTTTCCCCTGCAAACCGTAAGAGACTCTTAAATACTAAGAACAAACTGAAGGTTGATGGAGATGGGGGAGAAGAGAAAATGGGTGATGGGAATTGAGGAGGGCACTTGTTGGGATGAGCACTGGGTGTTGTTGTATGGATGCCAATTTGATGATAAATTATATTAAAAAATAAATTTTTCCTGTCCTATTTCCTCTTTCTTTTCTTCTTTTTTAAAATTTTTATTTATTTTAGAGAGAGCACGAGCAGGGGAGATGAGCAGAGAGAGAGAGAGAAAGAGAGAATGAATATCCCAAGCAGGGCTCAATCCCACAACCCTGCAATCATGACCTGAGCTGAAATCAAGAATCAGATGCTCAAATGACTAAGCCTCTCAGGCACCTGTCTTTCTTTTCTTCTTAACAATGACTCACATTGTCTTGGTTGTTCTGTTCATATTTATTGAACCATGTTTCTCTGTTCTTCAAAGTTGATATTTTCTATTACTTTGCTTTCAAGCTAACTGATTTTTATTTCCAATAGGCTATTAAGGTGACACTGGGAATTTATTTCAGATACAATAGTTTTTTGGTTCTAGAATTTCCATTTGGTTCATTTATATTTTCGATTTGTTGAGATTCCTCCCCTTCATTTACTGTGTACATTTTTTCCTTTAAACCATCAAAGAATTTATAATAGTTGCCTTATAGACCTTGTATACTAATTCCAGTTTCTGGATTATCTTGAGTTGGTTTTCATTGACTGACTTTTCTCTAGATTATGGGCCATTACTTTTCTATTTCCTATGTCTAGTAATTTTTATTGTGTGCTGGATATCTGGTTACTGTGATGGAGACATAAATGTGATTCTAGATTTCTAAATTATTTTGCTCTCCTTTAAAGAATGCTGAGTTAGGGGCACCTGGGTGGCTCAGTCAGTTGGGCATCCCACTCTTGATTTTGGCTCAGGCCATGATCCCAGGGGTGTGGGATCAAGCCCCATGTTGGACTCTGCACTGGGCATGAAGCCTACTTTGGATTTTCTCTTTCTCTCTCTACACTTCCCCCACTCTCTCTCTCTCACATGTGAATACACACTTGCACTCTCTCTCTATCTTAAAAAAAAATTGACTTAGATTATTGGCAGATGTTCTTGATCCTCTCAGGCTTAGCTTTATCCTTTGCTTGAGTGGGTCTAACTTGGTTTTGATTTAGTTTTATTGTATACCTTTATTCTAGGACTTGGTTCTTGTACCCATGTATGACTTTACATGCCCAAGGTGCTCAGAAAGTATCTCCCTCTGTGCATAGTCTGGACCTCTAACATTCCTTAGAAGTATGTAATTTCTGGTATCTCCTTTCCACTCAGCCTCCTAGCAGCCACTCTCTATCTTGCAGATTTACATCCTGTACATGTAAACCCTGCCCTTTGCAGGCACTTGAGGGAGACTCTTAGTCTTCTGTGCCTACCCTGTGCTTCCACATCTCTGGTATTCTGCTCCACACATTCTAACCATCATAGTAACACCAAACTGAAATCTGCCTCAGCTCAGCATAATCACCACTCCACTTAGGTTTTCTTTCCCTGCACCAGATTTGTAACTGGGGAAGTTTGCCCCCAATCTGAGAACCTGGGCAAGTAGTACAGTTAACTTAGTTTAAAAAAATTTTTTTAACGTTTCTTTATATTTGAGAAAGATACAGTACATGAGCCAGTGAGGGGTAGAGAGAGATGGAGACAGAATCTGAAGTAGGCTCCAAGCTCTGAGCTGTGGGCACAGAGCCCAACACAGGGCTTGAACCCATGAGCCATGAGATCATGACCTGAGTTAAAGTCAAATAATAGCAAAGCCTTTTATGGTTAGATGTTTGCTTACTTTCCATCATCATTCACCTAGTTCTTGCCACCAACGACCATAATCTGGTGGCTATCAGATCACTCTTTTCTCTTTCTACAAAACATAGACTATTATTTGACTATTCTATTTCAGTCATCCATACCGATAGGGTATTGTTATAATGTTTCATCTGTGAGGTCTTATATTCTAGCGTCCCCACTAACAACCATCTCTTATCCTTTCAGCTCTCTCATTCTCTAATCCCTGTTGATATTTTCCCACATTATTATGAATGTATTTCCATTTCACTTTTTTTTTCTATAAAAATGGAATCTGTAAAATGGAATCCTCTCATAGAGGTAATTTACTAATGTGGTTGAGAACGTGGTACATGTGCTCCTATGCATCAGCACTTCTGTATCCCCTGGGTAAATCCCTAGCAGTGCTATTGCTGGGGGGAGTGAGGGACACAGATCAAGGGAGACCATTGAATACTGAAAAGGAACCATGGACTGAAGGGGGAGGGGGAGGGAGGGAGGGGGTGATGGTCATGGTGGGGGGCACTTGTGGGGAGAAGCACTGGGTGTTATACGGAAACCAATTTGACAATAAACTATTTAAAAAAAAAGGCAAACAGGAAAGAAGGACAGGTAAATTTTGAGAAAATATCATGAGTTCAATTTTAGATAAATTTAAAGTTAAAAAAAATTTTTTTTTGATGTTTCTTTACTTTTTGAGAGACAGCATGAGCAGAGGAGGGACAGAGAGGGAGACACAGAATCCAAACCAGGCTCTACTCTCTGAGCTGTTAGCACAGAACCTGACACAGGGTTTGAACCCACAAGCCATGAGATCATTACATGAGCTTAAGTTGGATGCTCAATCAACTGAGCCACCCAGGCAGCCTTTTTTTTTTCTATTAGAAAAAAAAAATCTATAGGTATCCAGGGAACTGTCTGCGTAGGCAACTGAAAATATAGATTTGTTGTAAGGAAAAGATGAAGCTAGAGATCTGGAAGTTATTACCATAAAGATTATTATTGAAGCAATAGTACTAGATGAACTGATCTAAGAACAAATACTTGTATAAGAGAGATCTAGGGAATCTCAATATTTTAAAGGTAGGCAGACAAGAATACTAAGAGTGGATGCTCAAAGAAATAAAAGGCAATATAAAGAGGCAATGTGCTTTAGCAGTTAAGAGCATGGACTCTTTGTCAGTTCAAATCCCAACTGTTATAAAGCTACAGGACCATGAGAAAAATTACTTAACCCATCTGTGCCTGTTTGCTATAAAATACAGTGCTAAACCCTGGCATACTCCTAATGAGAGACCATCACAATAGTTCTAGAGGCTCATTCTGCCTCCAATCTCCTGTCTTCTCAAACTTTTAGTAGCAAAAAAGCAGCTGGATCAACAATTTTGAGTTAGCTTTAACAGAGGAATGGAAAGGTTCCCCCTCTCTACTAAGTCTACTTCAGCTATACGTAAGTTTCCATTAGTGCCCCGCTCCAAAGATATTCCCTATCTCCTCACCCCGATAAATATGTAGACTATTAAGGAGGCAAGGCTCCTTTCCAATGGAGCTTTGAACACAGTGCATGCAGACTACACCTAAGCTGTACGATGAGAGTTGCGGGATGGTGTGCACTCTACCACCACCCTCTCTCTAACTTTCCCCCAATAAACTATTTTGCTCATGTGATACCACCGTACTGTGTTGCATGACCTCCTTGAGAGATATTTACTCATAGGTGGTTGTTGTTATACTTGTTCCTCTTTATAACACTGCCTTGCATATGCATAGTGTTATGTATTGTGTAAAGATTAGCAATTTGTTTCTAAAAGGAGAATCAGGAAAGACTAGCAGTGTTCTAGAGTCAAATAAAGAAATCACAATACAAAAAATCAAGGTAAGGAATGAAAACTGGACACTGGGTATGGCAACACAGTAGTAGAAGTCAGATTGAATTAGGTTAAAGATTGGGTTGGAAGAAAAGAGTAAGACAGGGAAAATAAACTTTTTTTTTCCCTAAGAAATTTGATGGCAAAAAAAAGAGACAAGTACATTGGTTAGCACTTTTTTGCTTGAAAGTGAAAGAAATCCAATTTGAACTAGCTTTATTAAAGGGCTTAGAAGAATATTGTGATGTCTCAATAATGAGGTTGAATCTCAAAAGCATGCAGAACCAGGATCTTCAGTTATTCTTTTTCTTGTTCCTTTTTGTAGGTTTATTCATTTTTTCTCCTCCTTTCTCCAGACTAGTTGCACTGCTGCTTTGGCTGACATGGTAGGAAAGATGGCTATAAAGAGCCCTGGAGTCTTGTACTTTATTGTCGGCATGCAAACAGATAGTAGGATTTGTCTGTTTGCAGTTTGTTTCAAAATTCTTTTTTTTTTTATTTACTTATTTTGAGAGAGAGAGAGAGAGAGAGAGAAAGTCAGTCAGTCATATATGAATGAATGAACAGGGGAGGGGGAGGGAGAGAGAGGGAGACAGACTCCTAACCAGGCTCTGCACTGTAAGAACGGAGCCAGACACCAGGCTTGATCTCACAAAGTGTGAGATCATGACCTGAGCCGAAATCAAGATTAAGAGGCTTTACCAAATGAGCCACTAAGAGCCCCTCAGCTTCAAAATTCTTAAGGACTCTGGTCCTGCTTAAACTAAGTGTCTAACCCTGGATCAAACAACAGTAGCCAGGGATACATAAAGAAACTTAAGGGAGACTGGACCTGACGAACTATGAAATAAGTGGTTAAATTATCTCTTTGGAGTATAGGAGATGTAGTAAAGGCAGTAGATGTACAACGTGACTCTCAGTAATGCTCTCTAGTCCATGAACAGGAGTTCATACGGCACGTGGGAGAAATCTGGCGGAAAGAGAAATAAGGGTGCTGGCTAAGAAGACTGAGTCAGTAACTTAACTCTTAGAGTCAAGCCACTAGTAGTTAGAAGTAAAAACATAAACTTTATTCCACTCCTGACAAGTAATTACAAATTCTCAATTAATGTTCTTCAAGTGGTACTGTTGACATTAATGGCTTTAATGTTTACCTATTAGAAAAAAATTAACTCCATATTCTTTTCTAAAAACACATTCTAACATTCTAAAGATAAAAATATTCGGTCTAATCCTGAGAGGCTGTTAAATTTGAAGGTTTATATAGGTCATCTTAATTTTGCTGCATTATTTTTGTTCTACCCTGAAGCTGGCCATGGATAAATAGGGTCATTAACCCCAACACCATCAGTTTCTTTGTTACGCATACTTGTGCCATAATGTTAAATAATTCCACCTATAAAACAGGGATAATAGTATATGCCTCATAAAATAGATTATGTGAATTTAATGAGTTGACAAATAGAAAGTGCCTAGAATAGTGACTAATAAATAGTAAACACTCAACAAAAGCCAGCCATTATTAGTACAATTATGAACCTGTGGCAGACTGACTTCTAAATTCAAATTACTTATTTGAAAAATAAAGTCAATTAAGTGTCGAACTTTTGATTTCAGCTCAGGTCCTGATCTCAGGGTCGTGAGTTCAAGCCCTGCATTGGGTTCCATGCTGGATGTGGAGACCAATAAATAAATAAATAAATAAGTAAAACAAAAACAAAGTATTACTAGAACAATACGCAGATAATATGGTAATCTAATTGAAAATACAATGATTCAGTGTACTTATTAGGCATTTTAGCAATGATTTTTACATAAAAAACAAAGACAAGTAGCAAGTTTAAATCAAAACTTAGTAATGAATTAGCTTTTATTTTTTATTTTTTAATTAGCTTTTATAAAAAGAAAAAGCTTTTGAAGAATTTCTTTAAATATACTGAAATGTAAATTTATTCAAAACAATAAAATAACAGCTTCTATGAAGTATGAGCTACATGTAATAAACACAGTACCAAAAATCTCATTTTTCATCACATCAACATCTTCTTTTAATTACAACTTTTCTCCCTAGAATGAGAAAAAAAAGATTAGCTTTTGAAATATTCTTATCTAATTTAGCATTAATGTCCACCATAATAATCAGGAACATAATTTAAAGCAAGAGTGGGGAATACTTAATTAAGAAATATGAATCAGAAAAAGTAAAAAATGGATCAGATGAAACTTAAAAAGCAAATAATTCTGGTTAGGAGGCATTGGGAGGGAGTGCAAAGTTTAAACTGATTTAAAAAACAAAAACAGGACACACACAAAAATAGATATTTAGACACTGGTATTACACACCAGTGAAGGCACAGTAAGGAAAAGATGAAGGGCTACATGAAAAAAGTCAGTGAAAAAGAGAGAAGAGAAAAAAATAAGAGCAGGAAAGGAAAATGACAAGAGAAATATTTGCACAAAAAAGAGCACAACATAGAGAAGTAGAAAAATACTGGGAAAGGGCCCAGAAGATTCTAAAAATACAAGTCAAACACTCTTGTCACACCTTGGTCTTTACTTAGGCCAGGGGTTTGAAAATGTTACCAGGCCTCTAGGTATTACCTGTAGACCTGCTTCACTTTGCTTTTTTCCATCTCTGTTTTCCCTATAGATGATTTTCTCAATTTTTATTTTTCATCTTATTTCATGGCATATGGACCATATTTGCAAATGACTTTTCCATTTTGGAAATAAGATAATTATAAACAATACTTCTTATAACTTCCTAATAAGCTGTGAATTAGCTAATTTATCAATATTCAGAGCACAGTGTTCTACTCTTCAAATCTAAAACAGGAGTTTTTAACTTGATATCTGAACTCTTTGATGATGTGTTCACAATTTTGTGCATGTCTGATTTTTTTTTATGACTTCTGAAGTTCGAATACTGCTGTGTTAGAGGTTTTATGGTGAATGACTGCCAACTTAGTTACTGTTAGGAAAATCAGTATTTGGGCCATAACATAAATAAAAGAGCTAACTAACACAAGTACTTCTCATGTAGTAATTTCTAGGTTTTGTTTGTTCGTTTCCTGCTCTATCAGTGGACCTGAAAACTGCACTCCCTGGAGCACAGCGGGATTAAGGCCACCTGACGCCCCCAACACAGCCCAACAACGATGCCCCCCTGCCTCTCCATTGCTTAAAATAAAGAGCTTGAGGATTTTTTACACAAATCAGTGCATGACTTAAATGCCAGCTGGTTTTACTCTCCACAAAAGTGAAACTCACACCGTAAGTCAGAAATAAATATAATTCCTTCATGACACCTTAAATTATTCAAATGCATCTATTTATTCCAATAACCTATAGATTAAGATATTCTATCAGCTGTGTAGTAACTTTTAAGTCTTAACCTCTAATTTACTAAGCAGTTGCAAGACCAAACTATGTAATTAAACAGTACTGAACACAATATAAATACAACTGTGTAATTAGTAGATCAACAACGGTTAAGAACAAAGCCTCATGTGTATAATGGGGATAATAGTAGAACCCCCTAGCATTGGGGTGGCTCAGCTGGTTAAGTGTCAGACTCTTGATTTTGGCTCGGGTCTTTATCTCACAATTTGTGAGTTCAAACCCCATGTCCTGCATTGGGCTCCATGCTAACAGTGTGCAGCCTGCTTGGGATTCTCTCTCTCTGAGTCTCTCTGCCCCTCCCCCCATGCTCTCTCTCCCTCTCAAAAATAAAATTTAAAAATAATTTTAAAATAGTAGTATCCCCTGTAATAGAAGAACTATTTGGTACTATTAGGGAATAGTACCAATCAATAAAGATTAAATGAGTCAATTTATGTAACGCAAATAGTGCCTGTATATAGTAAATACCATGTGTTACTATGATTACAATCTGTCGCTGTACTGTTTATCCCATATAAATCAAGCTCTATTTTACCAGAAAGACTGTTGCACATTTAGGACGCTAAGGGCCACTGGAGTAGAGCAGAGGTTCTTAAAGGAAGCAGTACTCCCCACTGGGGAACATGAAAATTTGTGATAGTTCTTTTTGGTTGTCACTATCATGGGAAGAAAGGGTCATCGCGTTGCTGGCATATAAGAGACAAGGACAAAAGATGCTAGATAGACTTACTTGCAGGGTCATTTCACCCAACAAAACCACCTGCCTGGCAACCCTACTAGACTTCCCTAGTCCATTTATATTTTTCCATTCTCCAAGATACCTATTTCATATACCTGTCCTGTTCTTAAACCTCCAATACCTTACCCTGCCATAGCTCATAACCTTAATTTAAAAACCTTCTCTAAGAAAATACTAGCAATCAGTCAATCAAGAAATTGCTCCCTTCTCACCAATCTTTCCATGCGTTTCTGTACGCATATATACTACAGTGGATGAACTCTTATTCAAGGCCAAGTCTACTTCTCTGCTGGATTCTATCTCCTTCAGCCTACCTTAAGAATTTTATTCCTTCCACTTTGTGTCTAGAATTATTAGTTTCCCTGTCTACCAGATCATTCCAACCAGCCAAATGCTGTTTTATGTCTTATTCCAAAAATCAAACCAAAAAATTCTCTTGACATTCTATCTCCCTCATTTCTTTACATTAGCCCAATCATTCATCATCTTCAGTTTGACATCTAGTAGAAATCTCAAATTTAATATATCTAAAATATATCTATATATCAAACTTCTGATCTCTAAGAGGCTTCCAAATCTGCTCATCTTCTAGTATTCCTCAACTCAGTAAAAGCTCACTTACTCTGGCAAAAATCTTTGGAGTCTTCCTTGGATACTATTTCACGTAAAACCTACATTAAATCCTGTTGGCTCTGCCTTCAGAATCTATCCAGAGATGGAACCATTCTTAACACTTCCACATCTATCATCCTGCCCACCCGAAACTGTCTCGACTGGATTATTACAAGTAGCCTCCTAGATAGTCTCTGCTCTTGCTCCTTTATCATCCATTCTTCGTAAAACAGCCAGAGTGACCCTTTAAAAACATAAATCAGGTAACTGTCATTGCCCTACGCAGAACCTTTCAATGGTTTCTCATCACACTTTAAATAAAATTCAAAGTTCTTATAGGTGCTAGAGCACCCCAATCTCCCACCCTACAGCCCAATCCCTAACTAACATCATTTATCTCCTACAACTTTCCCTTTTGTTTACCCCAAACCAGCAATATACCTTCTAGCTGTTTTCTGTCCGTGCCAGGATGCCAGGCAGGCTACTGCCTCAGGACTTCAGTACCCGTTGTTCCCTTTCCTCCGTTGCTCTTCCTCTGGATACTGGGATTGCTTACTTCCTTACTTCCTATAGGACTCTGATCAAATTGTCACTTTTTAAAGTTTATTTTGAGAAAGCAAGCGAGCATGCTAGCAGAGAAGGGACAGAGAAGGAGAGAGAGAAAGAGTCCCAAGTAAGCTCCATGCCATCAGCACAGAGCGTGACGTGGGGCTCCAACTCACTAACTGTGAGATCATGACCTGAGCAGAAATTAAGATTTGGATGCTTAATCAACCCAGCCACCCAGGCACCCCCAAATGTCACCTTCTTGAGAGGACTTCCCTGACCACCTTATCTAAAACAGTACTCCTGTCACACTGTACGCTTTTAGTTCCACCTAGCATTGGAGCATATGTCTATTTACTGGTTTACTGATCGTTTCCCCACCAAAACGTAAACTCTGGACAGGGTCTTAACCATTTTTATTTATTTCTATAATCCCAGGGCCTGGTATATAGTAGATGGTCAATAAATAATCAAATGGCTGAATAAAGGATATAAAGTAAATACAACTGTAGTTTTAAAGGCTAGATGAAAACTAATGTTATGAGGCATTATACACAATTGCCTTGTTTACTATACCATCTGACTTGCTTGCTATACCCTTGAGGTTTCATGTGAAAATTTTATTTTACCAACAAGAATATTATTTGTTTTCTGCTTAATAAATTAAGCTCTTTTCAATGTGGAGAAATGAAAAGGAGCTCTAATAGTCTTTGTCCTAGATCCATTCTAAAAATGCTTTAAAAATTTTTTAGCCCACCAATTCTATTTTGATGTGTTTGAAAATGAAGCAAATGTGCAGTTGAAAAAAATCTAATTTCTCTGGAAGAGATTATTTCTATAGATAAGCTATAGATTAAATGCTTATAAAAAAAAATTGAGTGTCTGCAGGGTATGTGTAGTAGGGATAAAATTACCTATTCAGTATGATATATAAGGAATAATGGAAGTAGGTAAATGATGTAAATGAGATACTCTGCCACTGTGGAAGTCTATGACCAAATTATTAAGGTCCCCTTAATAATTTTTACTAGAATGGTTTCCAGGAAGTCTAGAAACACAACTAATTTTGGAGCTCCAAAAACATTTTCCAATATTACTGACCGTTCAATAACATGGGATGACCTTTGAATAATACAGGTTTGAAATGCACAGGTCCACTTATATGCTAATTTTTTTCAATAAATATAGTGGAAAATTTTTTGGAGATTTGTAACGACTTGAAAAAAACTCATGGAAAAGCCTCACAGCCTAGAAATATAAAAAAATTAAGAAAAAGGTATGCCATGATGCATAAAATATAAAGACACTAGTCAATTTTTTCATTTACTACCATAACATATACACAAATCTATTATAAAAAGGTAAGATTTATCAAAACTTATGCACATACATGCTAAGCGAAATAAGTCAGGCAGAGAAGGACAGATACCATATGTTTGCATTCATAGGTCTAACAGGACAGACCTGGCAGGGGACCATGGGGAGAGGAAGGGGGAAAGAGAGTGGGGATGAGTGAGGGACACAGATCAAGGGAGACTACTGAATACTGGAGACGAACCATGGACTGAGGGGGGAGGGGGAGGGGGGG
>PISW01012500.1:0-32302 GCA_004023785.1 Mungos mungo | reverse complement strand
AAAGGGAACATGCTTGTCCTCCCCATCCACACCCTTTACTCTCAGGTCCCCCGAGGCTCTTCCGACAGCATTCCTCTAGCTGGCCTCCTCGAGGGGACCATCCTTTGCCACTCATGAGCTTTCTCATGAATCACGTGGGCCCTGTATTTGTGAGAGCACATGAAGGTGAAAATCAGAACCCAGCCAAGTCTGTTCGGAGAAATGGGAATGCTTCTGCTGGGGTGGCAAATCGGTGTCATGTTGCTTGCTCCAGCCCCAGTGAGAGTGGCCTCTGGAACACTCCCTTGAAAAGAATGCTGAGCATGTGCTAGGGGACTGGGCAGCAGAGGCTTTTGTGACCTGGGTGTGGTGGCTTCTTGAGAAGGACCCGTCTCACTAGAAAGAGCATGCTGGCATTTAAAAAGAAATGTTTATTTATGTTGGGGGGGGGGGAGAGAGAGAGAGAGAGAGAGAGAGAGAGAGAGAGGAAATCCATGCCAAGCAGGCTCTCTGCGGTCAATGCAGAGCGTGATGTGGGGCTCAGTTCCATGAACCGTGGGATCATGAGCTGAGCTGAAACCGAGTCAGATGCTCAACCAACTGAGCCACCCAGGTGCCCCAACGTGAGCATGTATGGCCTTTGTAATCAAAGGATTCCTGGAAGCCATTTTCTGAACTCACTAAAGTTGAGAGAATTCCTTGTGAGGTAGGGTGGTTTTGCAAGGCCTCCTGCCATCAGATGGTGACTGATGTCACCCACCCTCAATTATTTTTGCTTGAGCACCGACCCCCAAGGTGCCTTGTTGACTGGTGTCAGGAGTGACTTGGTCTCCTTATTCTGGCCCTGAAATGTTGATTATACCTTGTGAAGGGACTTATAGGAATTTCTTCTTTTGTGTTTATGGGAGCATTTACCAAGAAACCTGTTTTTCTTCCCCTCAGAGAAAACAGGCTATTGACCCTGCTCACAAAGAATTAACTTTTGCCTTTGCTATGCTAAAAACATTGTCTTGTATTTGAATGCTAAAGATACCTACCTTCCCCAGATGATAAGCATCTAAGTCACCTACATCAATCACTGATAAAGATTATGCATGAGTCTTCTACCAATCTGTGTTCTGGGAAATTTTTACATACTAAAGAATTCATCTTCAGAAATCATTGTCTAAGACAATTGCCACTTCTGTTTTGTAGCCCATACATTTTTTTCAATAAATAAAGCTGACTCTCCTGGTCAGTGCAGAGATGCCTGCCTGGTGATCAGAAAGAAGCTGAGGCTTTATTGCTCCCTTTTGCCGACATCGTCCATCCTACAGGGAGCCCTGGACCTGCTGGAGCTGGACTCCGGCAAAGGATCAATGACTGAGTCTCAGCTGAGAACCACGAGACCTTGTGTGGGTTTCCTCTGCAGTCTGAGTGTGCTCATTTGTAGAAATGGGGGAGGCAAGACTGCTCCAGCTATGTACAGTGGGACGTGTGTGGTGGTGGTTTCTTGGGGGAAGACAGGTTAACATGGTGGCAGTGTGGGCTACAACGTGACTCAGGAGGGCCTCACTGAATTTGGGGAAAACCTTTCTACCTTGCAAAAATTTGCCTATTGAAACGTGGTGCTCATGAAAGGTAAAACTTTCAGGACACCTGGGTGGCGCAGTCGGTTAAGCCTCCGACTTCGGCTCAAGTCAGATCTCACGTTCGTGGGTTCGAGCCCCGTGTCAGGCTCTGTGCTGACAGCCAGCTCAGAGCCTGGAGCCTGCTTCCAGTTCTGTGTCTCCTTCTCTCTCTGCCCTTCCCCCTCTCATGCTCTGTATCAAAAATAAATAAAACATTTAAAAAATTTTTTTGAAGAAAAAAGAAAGGTACAGATTTCATTTTACTGCTGAACCTTTTCCCCTCCCTGTGTGTAGCCTGGAGGTAGTCCCTTGGTTTATAGCCACAGGAATTTAAAACATTAGCCTATAATTATAATTCAACCCAAAGGATTGAGAAGAGTGGCTCATTTTTATGTGTTTGTTTCCTGGGACTATCTATTAATACTTAGTTCTTAGTCATTTAGTCTGATACCCTAAAATTACTTGTGCTGTAATCTTTTGTCTCTCAAGATTTCCAGAAGTCTGTTACTTCCCAGTGTTAATAATGTCATCTCCCTGCCACATCTTTCAGCTTCTCCTGAACCACTAGGACTGCAGAACTCTTTGTCACTCTGAACCAACATCCGGTCTGACTGTCTTCTCCACCAGACAGTAAGCTGCTTGCCGTGTTTGCCATAACATGGATGCAATGCTTAGCATAGTGCTTGGCATAGATTTATTACCCAGTAGGTAATTTCTGAACTTCTGAACCATTGAATGAACTACTTAACGAATGTTCTTGCCTTCTGCATTTTACGTGGCTGGTGATGTGTTTGCCCCACTGAACTACGAATCTTTGAGGCCAGGACCATGTGTTATTTATTCATCGTTGTGTAACCCAGTTCCAAGCAGAGTGTTGGGAACATAGTAGGTGAACTGATTTACAAACTTCTTTTTTTTTTAAATTTTATTTATTTATTTTTTAATGTTTTTTATTTTATTTTTGATACTGAGAGAGACAGAACATGAGAGGGGGAGGGGCAGAGAGAGAAAGAGACACAGAACTGGAAGCAGGCTCCAGGCTCTGAGCTGGCTGTCAGCACAGAGCCCGACGTGGGGCTCGAACCCACGAACGTGAGATCTGACCTGAGCCGAAGTCGGAGGCTTAACCGACTGAGCCACCCAGGCGCCCCTGATTTACAAAACTTCTTAGGCAAATAGGGTTTTACAGTAAATCCAGTTTTTCCCACAGAATGTATTTACCGCAGTTGTTTGAAGTAGCAAACGGCAGAAACTTCTTTCAGTATCAAAACAGGTCCATCTGGACAGAGGCTTATTTGAATTGAATAAGGAAGCACAGTTGAATCAAAGTTCTAAAATTCAATTTAAAGAGATTTCAAGTAAAAAGTTCAAACTTTCATTTCGTTTTGATTTGCCTGTTGATGTTCGACTCATGTGAAAGACAGAGCTGACATTATTAGTTTATTTTTTTTTCAAATATTGGAGTATAAAATTAGCCATCTACGGATGCCTGGTGGGTTCAGTTAGTAGATCTTGGGGTCATGAGTTTGAACCCCGCATTGGGCATAGAGATTACTTTAAAAAAAAAAAGAAAGTTAAAAAAATTAGTTAACTATCTGAAACCACATATCTGATTATAACATTTATTTTTATTTTTAACCATTTTTACTGTCAGTATTGCACACGTATAGGAAATGTACAAGATGTAAACACCTTGGTTATTAATGAACAAGCAGCCATGTCTCTACTTATCACTCAAGTCTGATTGTTCTCTTAAAGATTACCCTAGAGATTTTGACATACATCCTTGACTTTTTAATTTTTTTAAATATTTGTGTGTGTGTGCTTTTTAAGAGAGACAGAGCATGAATGGAGGAGGGGCAGAAAGAGAGGGAGACACAGAATCCGATGCAGGCTCCAGGCTCTGAGCTGTCAGCACAGAGTCCCACTCAGGGCTCAAAGTCACGAACCATGAGATCATGACCGTAGGGAAAGTTGGGCGCTTAACTGACCAAGCCACCCAGGTGCCCTTGCATCCTTGACTTTTTTAAATAAAATCTCACATTACTTGGTACTTTCATTCTCTTCCTGGGGATTTAAATGCAAAGATTTAAGACCAGTTCATTTCCAATGATTCACTCTTGTCTTATAGGCTATTCTCAATTTTGAATCTATTTATATTTTGCGGTCATTATTGTTATGTTATCGGTATTCACAATTGTCAACATAATTATCATTTCTTTTCTTTCTTTGTACGTCTTCTGGCCTTTGATCTGACATCATTTTCTTTTGTCCAAAGAATACCCTTCAGTGCTTCTTCACTGCTGAGCTGCTGGTGACAAATTCCCTCAGTTTTGTCCCAAAGTATCTTTGTTTCATTTTTATTCTTGAACGATTTTTTTTCTTGACATAAAATTGTAGGTAGGCATTTCCTCCCCAGCAGTTTGAAGCTGGAACTCCACTGTCTTCTGACTTCTTTTGTTTTTTTTTAGTAAGGCCAACTGTCTGAACATTTTCTTCTGTCTTAGCACCTCATTAATTTTCTTGCACTTTGTCTAATGGATTAAATTCATCCACTGTGTTCTTGATTTGGCTAGTGTAATTTTTCATTCTAGAGCTTCTCTATTCTTCTCAACTCTGTTGTCTCTCTCTCTGTTTTAAATACCAGTTTCCTGCGAAAATTCTCTTTGTGTTTTTCTTTATCTCCTTGATTTTCATAAGCATGGTTCACTTTATTTATTATTTTTTTAAAAGTTACTTTTATTTTTTTTAAGTTTGTTTATTTTGAGAAAGAAAGTGACCACAAGCTGGGGAGGAGCAGAAAGAGAGAGAGAGAGAGACAGAAAGAATCCCAAACAGGCTCTGCACAGTCATTGCAGAGCCCCATGTGGGGCTTGAACTCATGAACTCTAAGATCATGGCCTGAGCCTACGTCAAGAATCACCACCGACTGAGCCACCCAGGAGCCCCAGCATAGTTCTCTTTAACGGGCATGCTCATTAACTTCAATAGCCAGAGTGCCTATGTTTTTATTGTCTCTTTTCTTTTTTCTTTTCTTTTCTTTCTTTTTTAAATAAAACAAGTGGATATTTTTATTGGAGTTTTCTGGTTCTTATTCTGAGAGCCTTGTCATTTCCTGTTCACTGTATTCTGGATATTGCATTGGAATCATTAAAAGAAATAATTCAAGGCATAGGATGATCTCTTCCTCCACTAGGATTTTAATAGTGATTATAGGAGTCTAGCAACTGCGGATTGTCTTAATCCAGTTTCAAGACTCAGATGCTGCAAAGCTGGGGTCTGTGTCCCTATAAAGGCTTGTCTTCCTCTGGTGCACCTTCCTCCACTGGTGACCCTGCAGGGTCTTAGGACAAAGCCCTGGGAAATCTACCCCCAAACCCACCCGGCAGCCCCTTGACCTCATGGCCCAGCAAGGCTGTCAGGGGTGCTGCTCAGGCTCTTAGCTCTCTCATCTTATCTCTTCCAGAGTCAACAAATTCCCCTGGGCTATTTCTTCCTTTTCCTGGATCTTGGACCAGTAATTCTTCATTGCCTCATTAGCTGTCACATCTTCTCACAGACATGGTTATTTTGTCCAGATTTCCTAGTTGTCCTCAGAGGGCCATTGGTTTGTATTACCTAGTTCACCATTAACTGGACTTGGCAGATTCCTTATTTATTATTTTACTATGACATTTCTCCCCCGAAATACCTATTTCCAAGCTTTGACTTGAATGCCCAGCCAGATTTACTTGCCTTGGTCATCTTCTTTCTATTACTTGTTTTTTTAGAGCATTCTTTTCAAAAATATATTTTGTAACATATTTTATATTAAAATTGTTTTGAAGATTTAAATCATTGTCTCAAACTCTAAAATAATTTGTGCTCATGTTAGACAATCTGGAAAATACAAAAAAAAAGATAGAATGATAATAAAAGGGACAAGTCATCTGTGAACATACCACCTGGTTTATATATAAGTAACATCTCACGCTTTAGTGTTTTTAGTCTTTGGTTTATACATGCGAACATATCACATATAAATAACAGAATTGGAATCCTGTCACATTTTTATACTGTAGTTGTCATTTAACAAACTATGAACATTTCTTACTGTTAACAGTTTTTTTCTTTTTACAAAAATTTTTTTTAGTGTTTTATTTATTTTTGATATAGAAGAGACAGAGCATGAGAGGGGGAGGGTCAGAGAGAGAGGGAGACACAGAACCTGAAACAGGCTCCAGACTCTAAGCTAGCTGTCAGCACAGAGCCTGACATGGGGCTTGAACCCACGAACGTGAGATCTGACCTGAGCCAAAGTCGGAGGCTTAACTGACTGAGCCACCCAGGCGCCCCTGTTAACATTTTTCAAAATATGGTTTTTAGTGCCTCGGATTCTGTTATTTGGTAAGTTTTCATTATAGATAATCATTTTTGGACATTTTTGGCTGTTGTATAATTTATTATCTCAGTGGGTTGGGGTGTTATTAAGGTGCTTTTATTGACGTTTTTAAAAACTGAGCTGATAATTACCTTTAACATTTTCAGTGATTCAGACTACAGATGTCACTGTTCACCTCGGTTCTGGAAAATGATTTAAGGCTAGAGAGTACTTTCGATCGCTGGAGAACATACAAGGGCCCGACCGCTTAAGTAATTGGACCGAAGTTGAGTTAATTTACATATGGAAGTAATTCATTGTCAGAAAAAGGAAGAAATATGTGACACCCTAGGAACATTTTGTAAACAGAATGGGAAGAGTCTGTGTATGACCTACCAAAACACGCAAAGGAAGTCCACACGGAAGAGAGCATGAGCTGCACAAGATCACAAATAATGCCCACTCTTTCTTTTACATTTGGATCAGCCGTGGTCATTACATCATCTGCTCCTGGAAAATCCTATCGTCGTCTTGGTTCTCATTTCTGGTGACGTTTCATTCTTGGTCAGAACTGATGGTTGGGTGACTTCCATCTTCTCATTTTGAGGAAGGCCTTCTTACAAGTGTTCTTAGGGCTTTGACTTAATTTGGGCTTTTCCACCCGACTCTTTGTAGTAGCTACGGTGGCTGGTCCTCCCCCGGCCCCTTTGTGCAGCCCTCGGTCCCTGCGGTCATGCTGTCACCCTACTATATTTCCTGTATAGATCACCCACAGCATGCCACGTTGCCATCAGCAGTTGAGGTTTTAGGACACAGTAAGTAAAATGTGTCAGCACACATTTTTGTTACGAAAATTTCACTCTGTGATGAAAAGAACACAGTGGTGACTAGTCATCTGTGATGTGTAATGACCTTCCCATCACGTTTTTGTTTTATCTATGTCCCTCTCCCTGGACTGTCCCATGAAGACCTAGGGCAGCTGGCAGGGCTTTGGCCCCAGGACTGTGGTCTGTGGCTGGTGAGCACAGAGAGAAGAGCCACAGGGCTGGTGGTACAGAGGAGACAATGACTGTGGAGCAGCAGGGCACAGCCAGGAACGGGACCCAGGGCCCGCTGAGGAGCAAGAAGAACCCTGAGTCAGTGGCCGGGACTCAGCTGTCAGGAATGATGTGATATGTGCAGAGACTGAGCAGGAGAGCAGGAACACCAGTAAGACTAGGCATCAGGCGGTCAGAACAAAATTGAGGGCGGACCTGCACGCCAAAGGTGCAGTATAAAGAGAGGGGCAGGTGGACAAGCTCACAGTGTGATTCTTTGGACATCCTGGAAATTCTTTCCAGCACAGTGTGTCTGCAGCCAGCCTTAGCTTAGTCCCTCTGTGACCTCCCCTCTTACTTCTGATAATAACAAGATACATCCCTCCACCCAGCCTTGAAATCTCCAGTCTTGCTTGTGTCCCTTTATCTTGGCATCTAGTCACTTCCTGTGTCTAGGATGCTGCCTCCACGTGGAAAGACCTCGGGGCTCCAGCCGGGGCTCTTCCACACTAGGACCTAAGGTAAGGGCCCGTAACCTCTGAAAGTAACGTGTAAGACCACAGTCTCACCGCTGTGTTGAGAGTTAGAGGGCTAAGTGTTGAAAACCCGGTTATCCCTCCGCAGATTGTTACACTGCTGTCCGATCCCGGGCCTGCCTTCCCCTTGGCCTCCCTGCCTCTTCCAGCTCGCTCTTCCTGAGGACATGACTCTAATCCTGTCTCATCCCAGCTTATTAGCTATTCATTAGCTCTTAGCTTGAGGCCCCAGGTTCCTGTCCCTCTCCTGAGGACTCTTCACCATCTGGCCCCAGCCTGCATTTCTGTTCTCATTCCCTCTGCGGGCTGTGTTCAGTCACATCTAACTACCCATTATATTCAGTACAGGCCGCTATCCCAGTGGCCCTACTCAGACTTGAAGGTGTTCTTTTCCACACCTTTCAGGTTCCCAAATCTTGCCATCTTTTCCAGCCCCTGTCCAAGAGTCCCCATCTCTGCTGCACCTTCCTGTGCCTTCGGTCTCAGCCTCAGCTTCAGTAATACCCTTCTCTGAACTTGCATTAGTCTTTCTCTAAACTCTTGGCGTGCTAACTACTGTATGCCTTGTGTTATTTGGACACATGACTGACTTAGCCATATATTCTGAGTCCTGGAGAAATCTTGCTAAGCACTTAGCACAGTGCCTATCTGTTGCTGCCGTTAGTAAATGTATTTTGATAAGTAAACTAGGCACAGGGATAATAACAAGCCGATTACGAGCTGACGGCTTTCTCGGCTGAGTATTCTTAGCTCCCTTGGCAAACCTCTGTTGACCATATATGCATGCATTCTTTCTGGGCTCTCAGCTCTGTTCCATTGGTCCATGTGTCTGGTTTATGCCAGTGCTACACGGTTTTGATGATGATAAATTTTGTAATGAAATCTGAAATCCGAAAAAACAAACCAGAAAGCGTTGACAGATGCGTTGGAACCATAGGGACAGGAAAGCAGCAGCGTAGCCCTGGCTCAGACCTGGCAGCCCAGTAACATTCCCTGCCTGCCGGGAGTTTTATGTGGGTCCTGTGGAGGTGCAAGGAGGTAGCAAACCGGCTGGAGTTGCCATTATATGCTAGGCACCCTTCTAGATGTTTCACGTGATCTCATTTGAACCCCAGTCAGGTCATGTTCTTCCCTTTTTTAATATTCCTCATGGGCTTCTTGTTATGCTTAGAATAAAATACAAACTCTCTTTACACAAGCCCTACATATTCCCTAAACGTGGCCTGCATCGCATCGCCTGAGCCAGACCGGCACTGCCTGTCACCCTGCCGTCATCTGCCCTTCCCCTCCCTGCTCCAGCATTAGACTACAGCGTCGCCCAGGAATCCCAGTGTTCCTTTTTCAACCTTAAAACTGACCCGTTATAGCCACAGTGACTATGCTGTCTTCATATGGTGCTTTACTTAAAAAAAAAAAATTTTTTTTTTTTACTGTTTATTTTTGAGAGAGAGACACAGAGTGTGAGTGGGGAGGGTCAGAGAGAGAGGGAGACAAAGAATCGGAAGCAGGCTCCAGGCTCTGAGCTGCCAGCACAGAGCCTGACGTGGTGCTTGAACCCACGAACTATGAGATCATGACCTGAGCCAAAGTTGGCTAAGAGACTTGGTTTTGGAATTAAGTTTCCTGGATTCAAATCTCATTCTGCAGGTTGGTAACTGATCTTCAGTAATGTTCTTAGCCCCCAGGCCTCAGTTTTCTCATATGTAACATGGGAATAATTTAGTGCCTGTTTCACTAGGGTTATTGGACAGCTTAAGAGAGAGACTCTACATAAAGCACTTAGCGTAGTGCCTGAATGTTTTCCACTTTTAATTATTCATGGTGATGCTGTTTTTTTTTTTAAGATAGAGAACTTAAAAAGAGGAGGAGAGATGGGGATGGTGAGGGAAGATGATTTCTGTTTGGACAAGCTAAGTTTGGAGTACCTGAGGAATGTGCTTTCTACAGAATCTGAAAGGCAGAGGTGTGAGCTTGGGGTGGTGAGGGGCTCACCTGGGCTCCAACAGGAGGGAAGATCCTTCCTCTGCTGCTCTGGCTTTGTGTTCATTCTCTGACTCAGTTCCCTACTTGGTCTCAAAGTTCAGATCGCTTGACTCTGGGAAAATGTTTGATCACCTAGGAAGACTTGTGGTTGCTTATCGAAGTGTACTTGCCTCACTGGAGAGTTTGTGTTTTTCAAACCCCAGGCAGCAGGGCTGCTGTGTATGCGTGTGTGGGTTGCTCACTGTTCTAGGATGCCAGCCCAGAGGCGGCCAGGGGGTGAAATCTGGCTTGGGAACCTTTGCCTGCTCCCGTGGCGGGGTGGGGCGGGGGGGGGTTTCGGGGGGACATATTTGTCTCAATGTAAGAGCCTCTGTTGAGTTACATTCCGTATGGTCACTTTAAGTTCCTATTATAAGGACCATATCCTTGGGGCACTTAATTTTTTTCTTTCTTCCTGCAGATCGTCAACGCTGTGGTTCTGCTGATTCTGTTGAGCGCCCTGGCCGACCCAGACCAGTACCACTTCTCAAGTTCTGAGCTAGGAGGTGACTTTGAGTTCATGGATGATGCCAGTAAGTACATCAGATAGCAGCAGTAGATATTTTGGTACTTTCAAGGGCAGGGAATCCTGCTGCCAGTTCTTCCTGTTAAATGACAAATATTGATTCGTGGGCCATTTGAACCGATACTTCACTTTCTCTCCATCGTTACAAATCAGATCAACAAATATTTATGTGCTGCGTGTGCTCTGCCTCTGTTGTAGGTATGAGAGTCTAAATAAGATCTCTTTTGTTTCTGTTTTTCCTACTTTACATTAACGTTCCCATTTTTTAAACTAATGCTTTGTCATAGTCTAACCTGGGCCTTTTGGCCTTTTTGAAAGGATGGGGAGGAAATGGCAGGAAGCAAGGTCAAAAGGGGCATGCATATCTCGTTGTGTCTTCTGTTGTTTTCTTTATTTCCCATTCTTCTAGGAGATGATCAGTTTCCATTCCAGAAACGATGTTGCTCATTATTTAGTGGACTTGGGCCTTTCTCCAATAAGTAGACACATACACAGGGATGTGGATGTGGGACAGGCCGAAGGAGGCTGGGCACCCCAGCTCTAATAAGTTCATGGGCACCTGAACATTGTATAATTACAGTCACGCTGTGTCCACACCCACTGAAAGGAAAAGTGCTGTGCATAATCCCAAACGAAAGATCATGCAAATTTAGTTCTCTTTGGCTTTGGAGAACTTTAAATGCATTAAAAAAAATGCTGGGGCAAAGTAAGTAAGGTGGAGAGAGAGTGACTCAAGACGCAGTTTTAGGGGGTAGACTGGGTACATTCGAAAGACATTGAGGCTAGTGAGTTCCCTTCTCAGTGACAAAAATGCTTTTCAGTGGTTTCTTAGTAATTCAGTGGTTATGTACTGATGTGTATTTTACGGAGATCCTTTTTGTCGCTGAGTGGAGGATGTGTTTGGGAGACTGGTTTGGGGGGGGGGGTTCCCCGTGATCCAGACTGTGCTGAGGGTGGGTTTGGAGGTGGGGTTGAGAGAACTCGCTGGTGTGGATGAAGGAAAGTGAGAAATCAAGGATGATCCCTGCTTTCCAGATTGAGTAAAAGAGCTGATCTTCACTGGGGCGACCCAGTCTGGGGTCAGGAGAGAAGAACACACCTTGGGGAGGGGTTTCAACTTTGCTTTAAGTGACTCACCTGGGGGAGCAGACTTGACTTTGCTTTAAGTGATTCACAGGGGTTGTTAGGAATGTAGGCTCTGAAGCAGAAGACCTTAGTTTGAATCCTCACCGTGCCGTGTATTAAATGTGCTAATGTGGGCTAGTTACTTACCTTTGTGTGTCTTCCATTCCCCCTTCTGTTTTTTTTTTTTTTAATCTTTATATATTTTTGAAAGACAGAGCAGGTGCAGGGGAGGAACAGAGAGAGAGGGAGACACAGAATCTGAAGCAGGCTCCAGGCCCTGAGCTGTTGGCACAGAACCTCGACGCGGGGCTCGAACTCATGAACCGTGAGATCATGACCTGAGCTGAAGTCGGACACTTAACTGACTGAGCCACCCAGGCGCCCCTTCCATTCCCCCTTCTAAAAGAGGGGTGATGATAGCTGCCTCCTGGGATCGTTGCAGTGATGAAATCAGTTAGTGCATGAAAAATGCTTAGAATGGGGTCTGGCCCATAATAAGGCTCAGTATATTTCGCTGCTCTGCTAGCCATTCTTATTTAGGTATGTTACAGTTGAGACAGGAGCTGTCTTACAGTGGAGAGATCAGATGTCTGGGCTGGTGTAAATTTGAGGACATCAGCCTAAAAATGGTATTTATGTTAAGGACATAGTAAAAAGAGAAGGAAAGGGGTCTGGGCTGAGCCCCATGGGAGCCCCAACAGTAGACCTAGGTTCTCTTGGGGTTCGGGACCTTCTCAGAACTGAGCCCTGACTTCTGCTGTAACATTGCCCCTTCTCTCTATTTTGAGTAACCTTGTTACTCTTATGGATTCTTCCAGAAAGGATAATGAGTTCCATTAATATTAAATTAATATCTCTGCCTTCCTTCCCCTGAGCTAAAAGACTATGTAAGCTATAAATATAACGTCTGATTGACATTTAAAAACAAATTATCTTTTACCATTTCCAGTAGCAGGATTTCCTTTTCTAAGGTAATTGAGGCTAGAAAAAGAAGTTTTAAATGATTCGGCTACAGTTCTCTCTGAACCAACTAGTAACACTATATGCCTTGTTCTAATTGCTCGAGATTAAGCTGGGTAATGAGTCTCTGACTGTATAGGCTTAATTTAGCTGTCTTCAAAGGCTTTGGTACCTAAGACTTGAAAATAGTAATTGTTCTCTAATGTCCTGGAGAGTAATTCTAGTGCATTTGAGGGTCTCTCTCTTATTTCATATATTTGAAAGAAATGAATGAAGAGTTTATAATTACGTTTAGGACTATCAGTCATTTAAATCTCATGGTTATAAAAAACGGTACAGAAGAGTGCATGCATATTCACTTGAGGTGAATCTTTTTCTTAGCTTCTTTCCTCTTACATTTCCTTTTCACATGCTTTGATCTTTTTAATACAAGTTTGTAAGTAAAAGTTCACTGTGTTTGACAAGACTTTGTGTATTTAACTCACATATGGATAGAATTAAATAGTCCTTGAAATGGGTACAGTCAATTGCTTTTTTTTTTTTTAATGTTTTAATGGTTATTTATTTTTGAGAGACAGAGAGACAGAGTGTGAGTGGGGGAGGAGCAGAGAGAAAGAGAGACACAGAATCCAAAATGGGCTCCAGGCTCTCAGCTGTCAGCAAAGAACCCGACACGGGGCTCGAACTCATGAAAGTGAGTTCATGACCTGAGCTGAATTCAGCTGCTTAACCGACTGAGCACCCCAGGCACCCCAACAGTCAATTGCTTTAAATTATGCTTCAAGATTACGGAATATAGCAACTTTATGTTGATACCTTTTTGGAATGGTGGTGGCCATCTAAAGATTTTATCCAGAAGGACAAAGCAGGTATAGTGTTTCAGTTTTCCATATGATATTTTCCTAAAATGATCTGATAGGACAGGATGTATTATTTCAATCAAAATGAGGCATATGGGAGAATTCCCTGGGATAAAAAAGAAAATATGAGGATTTCTCATTAAAAAATTCTGTCCATTTAACATTTGTATTTTATATATGTTTTATATAAGTCAAAAGCATTAGTGATAATGCATACTTATAATTTATATATATATATATATATATATATATATATATATAATGTTTTTATTTTTGAGAGAAAGAATGAGAGACAATGTGAGCACGGGAGGGTCAGAGAGAGAAGGAGACACAGAATCTGAAGACAGGCTGCAGGGTCAGAGCTGTCAGCACAGAGCCCGATCTGGGGCTCGAACTCCTGAACCGTGAGATCATGACCTGAGCCAAAATAAGATGCTTAACTGACTGAGCCACCCAGGTGCCCTAAAATCTCTACTGTTCTTGTAACTTTCCTATAAATCTAAAATGAGTTGACAATATTTACAATCTATTGACTTAGAGGACTGAAGAATAATGATGGAAACACATGTGTGTAGTATAATATATTATACATCATAACTTATTTTGAGTAGAAGTAGGCTTTGTGGCATTTTATTAGTGAAATTTTAATGGGTTGGCAAAGAACTGCAACAGGAAGTGTTAGTACTATGCAGACTGCCAAACAGCAGATCATTCAAATTAATTTCTGATTAATTTTGCAGCAGATTTGTCTTTCTGGTCAAACTTAGTTTTATTTACCAAGTGGACATACTTGGCCTAAGGAAGGAAATAAATGGTAATAAAACCAATCAAGAATTGATAGTTACCATCTATGGCCTCCTGATTTAGGATAAAGACACCGCTGCATTTATTGGCGAAGGGATGAGCTTTTCAGTAAATGATTCTGAGTGTAATCAATCGGGGAAACTGATACTTCACAACAGAAGATATCCATATGACCAAGCATATGAAAATATTATCTGCATTATTAGTTGTAAAGGAAATGCCAGTGACAAGCACAGCAGTGAATCACTGGACCCCTCCAAAATGACCAACATTAACCGAACTGACCATATCACCTGTCGATCAGGATGTGGGACGACACTCCCAGGATGCTGCTGGGAGAGTAAATCGAACAACCACTTTGGGAAAACTAAAACTAAAGCTGAGAGTGCATCTACCCTGTGACTCTGCAGTTCTACCCGCAGAAAAGAATGCTTGTGTCCATCATAAGCCACTGATAAAAAATGGTCGTAGTGGCTTCATTTATTGTAGCCAAAAATTGGAAACAGTCCCGATTCCTGCCACTGGTAGAATGGACAGTGTGATCAGGGGAGGGTCAGAGAGAGAGAGAGGGAGACTCAGAATCCGAAGCAGGCTCCAGGCTCTGAGCTGTTAGCACAGAGCACGATGTGGGGCTCGAACCCACAAACCGTGAGATATGACCTGAGCCGAAGCCAGACGCTTAACTGACTAAGCCACCCAGGCGCCCGTATTATTTATTTTTGAGACAGAGGGCGAGAGAATCCCAAGCAGGCTCTGAGCTTGATCCCATGAACTTATGAAATCACGTCCTGAGCCGACATCAAGAGTTGTATGCTTAACCAAATGAGTCCACCCCTTGCTTATATTTTTTGGAGGATACTTCAATGAATATTTTCAAGAAGACCTTTTATAATGATGTAGTGTAAGAAGACCGCTAGGGATAACGAAGGGGGACATATGGATAATCAAGGCCTAATCTAGGATAATATTATCCCTAGACCTGATGGAGGGGCAGGCAGGAGGCTGTGGTTACTGGAGCTGGAAATGAGAGACTCCTACAGGGCTAACCCCCTCATTACGAGCAGTGACCTCAGGTCTAGGGCCATGGCCAACCTAAGGCAGCCTCGCCTTCTCTCTCGTCTCCTGTCTGGGCTCCTCATTGGCTGAACCCCACAAAAGCCAGAGGGTAAGGGAGGCTGTTGATAGCCCATGTAGGTCTGTCTTCTTGGGAAAGAGCTGACTGGATGGTGAGAGGCTAATGTAGGACCTATGGTAGAAGCATTCACCTGCTTACCTGGATGTTCCTCTTAACCCGACTTCTTTGCTGGGTGTGCTTTCCTCACGTCTGCCTACAAGAATAAGGAACTTCGGCAAACGTCTCTTTTTAAAATTGGATATGTTATGCCCTATAGATTCACTTGGTTCGTTTCAGGTCCCAAGGTGGCCGGAAGTTGAGTAGGAACCAAATTAGCTCAAGCATCCAGTGTTCTTCCTTGTGTGTTCTTTCCTTACCCGTAGCTTCTCTGATGATGCATTTTGTTGTTGCTACTGCTTGCATTTTAATGTGTTTGAAACTGGGATGTGATTTGCCACATAGCATGGATTTAGTGTGAGGAGCTCATTTTTTCCCTCCAAATCTTTATTTCAAAAAAATGTAAACCTTTCAGAAAAGTTTTATGTACAGTGAACATCCATCTTATTTTTCTCTTCATTTATTTAAGTTTATTTATTTTGACAGAGAGAGGGAGGGATAGAGAGAGAAAGGGAGAGAGAGAATCCTAAGCAGGCTCCACACTGTTAGGGCTCGGCCAGTGCAGGGCTCGAACTCACGAACCGTGAGATCATGACGTGAGCAGAAACCAAGAGTCAGACTGACTGAGCCACCAAGGTGCCCCATCTTGCTTATTTCATTAATAATAATTAGTGGTGTGCCTGGGTGGCTCAGTTGGTTGAGCATCCGACTTTGGCTCAGGCCATGATCTCACAGTTCGTGGGTTCGAGCCCTAGCTCGGGCTCTGTGCTGACAGCTCAGAGCCTGCAGCCTGTTTCAGATTTTGTGTCTCCCTCTCTCTCTGTCATGCCCTACTCGTGCTCTATTAAAAGTGAATAAATGTTAAAAATATGCCATATTAATAATTTGGAGTTTTTTATTCTTTATAGAGTTATCTCTTAGGAAATAGTGAATAGCTATAAAACAGTATTTACAAAATACCAAACAATGGTACAGATATTATGTACCCACCCACCACTCGATTTAAGACCTTGAATGTTACCTTACTTTCGAAAGAGCCCTGTGTGTCCCACCCTGATGGCATAGTCTTTCCTCTGATCTCAGAACTAGCCATTCTGCTGAATAGTTGATCATTCCTTTGTGTTTCTTAATAGATGTCCACTCGCTAATTGATCTATTTAATTTTCATGCTGAGCTTCATAGAGTAGATTCGTACAGTATGCCTTCTTTTTCTTTAATGTCTTTTATTTATTTTTGAGAGTCAGAGAGAGACAGTGTGAGCAGGGGAGGGTCAGAGAGCGTGAGACACAGAATCCGAAGCAGGCTCCAGGCTCTGAGCTGTCAGCACAGAGCCTAATGCCGTGCTGAACCCACAAACCATGAGATCATGACCTAAGCCGAAGCCGGACGCTCAACCGACTGAGCCACCCAGGCGCCCCAGTATGCCTTCTTCTGAGACATGCTTTTTCAGTTGTACTGTGTTGATGAGAAAGGTATTCAGACGCCTGTTACGATGGTAAGGAAGACTTTACCCAGGATGGGTTTTGCAGTGGGGCAAGAGGTCAAGCTCAACTACCTCTCCAGCAAGGACAGGTGGAACATTGTCACCAAGGAGCAAGTGGAGGGTCAGTGGATGGAAAATTACTGAGAGGAAACCTCAAGACTGGGAGAATCTTGATAAAGAGCTAAAAAGCCTTCTTGCTGAAAGCAGAACAGCATGGCAAGTGACAGAGGCTAGGGGATAAGGAATATGATCAGGTATCAGGGTGATCAGACACCAAGGAGAGGGGTGTTTAGTAAGCTGACTCAGTAGGATTCTTGCCAAAACTAGACTAAATGGGCCATGGGCAGGGCCCAGGATGTCAGTTGGAGGGGAGAGTCGTCATTATGTGCCTGCATCTATCCGGGGAGACCTTTCTGATTCCAGCACCCAGCAGCAAGAGAGTCTGGAAAATTCAGATTTTTAGCTGTTTATCCTCTGTAGAATAGACAGACACACTAGGTGGGACTCAGCGCTCTATGCCAATTCCCCATGTCCCCTGCAAACATGCTTTATGTTAGTATGTTAGCATGTTAGTATATGGTGAGCCTGACCCAGTCCTTCTTTTTCAGAAAATTTCTGACTATTCTTGCGTACTTCTTTTTTCTTCTTATGTCTTTATTTTATTTTGAGAGAGAGACAGACAGACAGAGAGTGAGCAGGGGAGGGGCAGAGAGAGAAGAAGGAGACACACAATCTGAAGCGGACTCCAGGCTCTGAGCTGTTAGCATAGAGCCCGGTGCGGGGCTTGAACCCACAAGACTGTGGGATCATGACCTGAGTCGAAGTTGGATGCTTAATGGACTGAGCCACCCGGGAGCCCTGCTTACTTATGTTTTCTTCTGCGCTTTTGCATCAGTTTGCTCAGGTCTCAGGCCATCCTGTTGTGTAGTTGTTAATTACAAAGGTTAAACTTGCTGATTAGTTTATGGAGAAGTGATACCTTATATGTTGTATTTTGTCTAGTTACAGCTTTTTTGAAAATGGCTTTATTGAGGTATAATTTATATACCATAAACTTACCTATTTTAAATGTACAAGTTAATGATTTTTAAATTTACAGAGACATGTGATGTTTTCTAAGTGTCTGATTATGCTTACAACTTCCAGTTAATACAGATCTTCTTCAGCACCCATCAGTAATATTTCCAAAAAATTTCCATATAGACCATACATGTTTTCTCTCTCTCTCTCTCTCTTTAATGTTTTTTTTTATTTATTTTTGAGAGACAGAGAGAGGCAGCATGAGTGGGGGGCGGGGGGGTCAGAGAGAGAGAGAGGGAGGGAGACACAGAATCTGAAGCAGGCTCCAGGTTCTGAGCTAGCTGTTAGCACAGAGCCCAACGCGGGCTTGAACCCATGAACCGTGAGATCATGACCTGAACCGAAGCCGGACGCTTAACTGACTGAGCCACCCAGGCACCACCCTGATCATACATGTTTTCATTTTTTTATTTAAAAATTGTAATTCCAGTATAGTTAACATACAGTGTTATATTAATTTAAGGGACACAATATAACGATTCAGCACTTCCATAAAGCACCCAGTGCTCATCCCAAGTGCACTCCTTCATCCCCACCACCTATTTGCCCATCTCTCCACCTATCTCCCCTCTGGTATCCATCAGCTTATTCTCTAGAGTTAAGAGTCTGCTTCTCGGTTTGTGTCTCTCTTTTATCTCCTTTGCTTGTTTGTTTTGTTTCTTAGCTTCCACATATGAGTGAAATTGCAAGGTATTTGTCTTTCTTCTACTGATTTATTTCACTTAGCATTATGCTTTCTGACTCCATCCGTATTGTTTCAAATGGCAAGCTCTCATTATTTTTCATGGCCAAATTATATGTATATAATCCCCTGCATCTTCATTATCTGTTCATCTATTGATAGACAGTTGGGATGCTTCCAAAATTTCGGTGTTGAAAATAAAGCTCCACTAAACATAAGGGTACATGTATCCCTTTGAATTAGTTTTTGTACATTTGGGGTATATACCCTGTAGTGTACTGGATTGTAGGGTAGTTCCATTTTTAACTTTCTGAGGAACCTTCATACTGTTTTTCAGAGTGGCCGCACCTATTTGCATTCCCACCAACAGTATACTAGGGCTCCGTTTTCTCCACATCCTCACCAGCATTTGTTTCTTGTGTTGTTGATTTTAGCCATCCTGACAGGTATGAGGTGATACCTCACTGTAGTTTTGATTTGCATGTCCCTGATGAGTGCTGTAGAGCAACTTTTCATGTGTGTTGTCTTCTGCCCAATTTTTAATTGGCTTATTCATTTTTTGGGTGTTGAGGGTTTTTTATATAAGAATTTTTAATTAATTTAATTTATTTTGAGACGTATATTGAATAGGATTGGGGCAGAGAGAGAGGGAGATAGAGAATCCCAAGCAGGCCTTGCACTTTTCAGCATGGAGCCTGATATAGGACTTGAACCCACGAACAGTGAGATCATGACCTGAGCTAAAACCAAGAGTCAGACGTTTAACGAGCTGAGCCACCCAGGAGCCCCTGGGTGTTGAGTCTTATAAATTCCTTATATATTTTGGGTCGTAATCCTTTATTGGATATGTCATTTGCAAATAGCTTCTCCCATTCAGTAGGCTGCCTTTTAGTTTTGTTGTTGTTTCCGTCACTGTGCAGAAGCTTCTTATTTTGATGTAGTCCCAGTTTATTTTTGCTTTTATTTCCCTTGCCTATCTAGAAAAATGCTGCTATAGTTGATGTCAGAGAAATTATTGCCTCTGCTCTCTTCAAGGATTTTATGATTTCAGGTCTTGCATTTAGCTCCTTGATCCGTTTTGAATTTATTTTTGTGTATGGTGTAAGATAGTGGTCTGGTTTCCTCCTTTTATATGTTGCTGCCCAATTTTCCCAACACCATTTGTTAGAGACTGTCATCTTCCCATTGATTATTCTTTCCTACTTTGTTGAAGATTAATTGACCTTATAATTGTGGGTCTATTTCTGGGTTTTCTGTTCTGTTCTCTTGATCTATGTGTTTTTGTGTCTGTACATACTGTTTTGATCATTACAGCTTTGTAATATAGCTTAGAGTCCAGAATTGTGATGCCTCTAGTTTTATTTTTCTTTTTCAAGATTGCCTTGGCCATTGTGGTCTTTTGTGGTTTCATACAAACATTAGGATTATTTGTTCTAGGTCTGTATGAGTTGTTAGTAGTTGTTTAGGGATTGCATTAAATCTATAGATCATTTATGTTTTTAATTAAATTTCATTTATTCCCTTCTCATTGTCTAGTTATGAACATAATCACACAAAAATGTAAATGCTGCTTATTGCTTTCTCTGTTTATATAAAAACAGACTTAATTATATTAGTATACTTCCAAATATAAGCATATAGCTGTCAGGAACTAATTTCTTTATCTTTGATTCTGTGAACTTGACAGTTTAAGTAAGCTAGTGAATTAACTAATCCTTCCAAACTTTTTATGGCTCATTTTATTATTATTATTTTAAAGTTTATTTATTTATTTTGAGAGAGAAGGAGAGCTCATAAGTGCAGAGGAAGGGCAGAGAGAGAAGGGGGGGCGAGGGTGGGGAGAAAACAACCCAGCCCAAACAACCATTTCTTCCAGTAAATTCTTCATTCCCCTTGTCTGAAAGTAATACTGCCCCTCTGACCTCCCTCAGCTCTTCCTCAATGAACTCCTCTTGGATTCTTCCCTCCCTTCGCCGCAGGTGCTCAGCATCAGAACAGAGGTTATGTCCTGATGGTGTCCTCGCAGTGTTCATCCCATATCACATACCTTTTGAGTGCTTATGAAATAAATTTTGAGTTTAAGAATAAAGCTGTAAATTAGCAAGTTGCAAAAAAATCTCTTCTGTCTGAATGTACGTCAATAAAAAGTTGGAAACAATTGCCACACACAGACAAAAAGGGTGTTAGAACCTTCCTTCGGTTTTAATGGAACAAAACTAGTGCCTTATTGCTTCTTCTCCTCAAGCTTGCAGCCTGAGAACATGGGACCCCATAGTGGGAACTTGATCCTGGGTGGTTAGGACTTTGTATTTTGCTTCCAGTGGCTCATACTATTGCTGTGAATGCCTTTGAAAATAGTTCCTAGACTTCGTGGTGAGAATATACCTCACAGAGTGTGTGTTTTCATAAACTGCAGTGCCAGGAATGTGGCCAAAATGACAGAAACTTGAGACATGGCAATGTCTTAGGACTAAAGAAATAAGATAGTAACATGAAAGATGTAGTTATCTAGCTAGCTCCAGGTTTTATGGAAAGGAAAGAAATGCAAGAAATATAAGGGAAAGTGGAATTAGAAATAGAATATTTATTTAAAATAAATTTTTAATGATTATTTTTGAGAGAGATACAGAGCACGAGTCGGGGAGAGGCAGAGAGAGAGAGAGAGACAGAATCCGAAGCAGGCTCCGGCTCTGAGCTGTCTGCGCAGAGCCTGACATGGGGTTTGAACCCACAAAGCATGAGATCATGAACTGAGCCTAAGTCGGATGCTTAACCAACGAGCCACTCAGGCGTCACATAGAAGTAGAATATTTAAACAAAGAAATTTCATGCTATCAATGCTAGGGAAAAAAAATGAAAGAAATGATTTGAATCATACGAAAGCACGTATACGCACACACATATACACCTTTTTGTATCATAGGCTAATATAATAATGTTGAAAGAGAAATAAAGTGAGGAAACTGTGCAACATTTATGATAGACAAAAAGGTAATATTCTTAATATATTGCAAATTGTGTTAGGCAGAACACTTTCAGTTATAATAGATAGAAACCGAGTCAAATCGGGAAAAGAAGAGGTTTGTTTGATTAATCAAGAAAAAATATTCAGTCTCAACCAATAAAGAGAGGCATTTAATTGAACTCTTTTATATGCCTTTTCTATTTCAATGATTGACTATTGGAAAACCGTATCTAATTATACTTTTTGTGGCCTGTGGTATAGCTTTTCTTTCTTAGGATCCTTTTCAAATTAGAACTGTATTATTAAGGCAGGACTTTAATTTAGGGAACAATGTGAGGACGGTGTGTCTGACTGGGTTGCTACCAGGAGGTACTGTGTCAAGAATAAGTAAACGACGGGGCGCCTGGGTGGCTCAGTTGGTTGAGCATCTGACTTTGGCTCAGGTCATGATCTCACAGCTCATGAGTTTGAGCCCTGCGTCAGGCTTTGTGCTGGCAGCTCGAAGCCTGGAACCTGCTTCAGATTCTCCCTCTCTCTCCATCCCTACCGCACTCATACACACACACACACGCGCACACACACACACGCACACACACACACACTCACTCTCACTCTCTCTCTCTTGCTCTCAAAAATAAACATTTAAAAAACTAGGTAAAAGGCATCTATTCCTGTCACCGACAAATACTGTTCCTGATTTTAATTAATTAATTTATTTTTTATGGAGCCAAGAAAGCCTTTATTAGGATATGCGATTCCCCGGGCGAGGTTCCGTGACTCCGGGAGTGGGGAGTCAGGAAAGTCGCTGTTCTGATTTTTAAAATCTGTACATTGTTGCTAGAACCGTTTCCTCATTTACCAGTGACATTAGAAGGAATGAATTTTAATTCCTCAGAGTTCCTCATGTCCACTAGGGTGCGCTACACACTATGTCAGAAGAGCTAACAAGGGCTCCAGATGGCTGGGGGATAGACGGCATATTAGCCTGCTTTATCGTCTGCCCCGTGTTCTTATTTGATTCTACCAAAGCTGTTTCACATGCTCGTCACATATTCAGTCCTGTCGGTGTGCTTGGTACCATCATTTATACCGACAGAATTTTGAAAATTTCCTCATCTCAAATTAACAGTTTTTTTATGGTAAATAGTATCTCATTATGAATGGTAATAGGATATTCTATGACTTTTCTCTTACTTTTGTGCCTTTTAAATTTCTCTCTTTTTAAAAATGTTATATTTGTTTATTTAGAGAGAGAGAGGAGAGAGGGAGTAAGAATCCCACACAGGCTCTGTGCTGGCAGCCCAGAGCCCTACACAGGGCTCGATCCCACGAACTGTGAGACCATGACCTGAACTGAAATAAAGTGTCAGGCACTTAACTGACTGAGCCACCCAGACACCCCTAATTTCTCTTCTTGGAGACAGATGTAGATTTAAACCTTTTTTAATAATTATGCGAGATTTAGTCCTGGAGATTCCGCTTACTTCAGCATATGATATGTAGGCTATATTAATTTTTGTAGGTTATATTAGTATTTAAAATGTTTGAATACAGCCTTGAGTTTGCATACCTACGTGTCTCTGTTAAGATCTGTGAAGTAAAGAATGGGCTGGCTTCTATTAATTTTTTTTCTCATAAAATATGCTTGTATGGAATTTGGAACCATCTCAGTAGACAAAGAAGAAAATAAACTTCTGCCTGAGTTCAGGATTCAGCAATTGCTATAAATTCTAACCAGTTTTGCACGTCGCAAGTACATACCCATGTCAACTCCTTTTAGGGAGGCTGCCTGGTTTTCCTGACCAGCTGGGTAGCATCCTGGCTAAGAGTATAGACTTAGGGATTCGACTTCCTGGGGAGGATACCCCGTCTACCACTTATGAGCTGGGCAAGCCTGGACAGGTTACTTGGCTTCTTTTAGTCCTCTTTTTCTTATCTAAAATGCAGATAATAATAGTTACTTACCTTTTAGTGTTGTCATGAGGATTAGCGTAATAACACAGGGCCCAGTTCACTGAGGAAAGAAGGCACACGCATAAATGGGGCCTATGAAAGCAGACCATGGACGATCCACTGTGGTCACAGCTTTATGTAGGAACGGGACGGAGAGCCTGACCCCCCTCCTGCTGCACAGGCAGAGGACACACCAGAATGCGTCCATCTGTGCTTGCGTGTGTGTGTGCAGAGACCTGCCCTTTGCTGTTAAGGCCTGAGCCTCTCAGCTTTTGTTTTGCATATAAAATGCATTCAAGTTTATTCCCCTCTCTGATCCTGCAAGAAATACCGTAGGGAATACATGAACTTTCTGCGTAGGTACCTCTTCTCTCACGAGAGAGAAAAGGTAAGTTCATTTAGCATTAAAATTATAAACCACAAAATCTGTATGTATGCTGAAGGAAATCACAGTTTAAGTACTGACTAGTACTGATCATCCTCTGAGGCTCTCTTAACCTCATTGTTTTTCTTTTTTTGAGAATGAAATTTTCACTTCATATAATAAAAATCATCAGCGTCATTATGAATTTATTACACTAAGTCCCTATAGACTAATCTCAGGAGCCTTCTTTTTCTTTTTTTAAATATGGCAAATGGTCTTTGTTGATATACCTGCATAGAATGTTCTTTTACCCGATGCTTTAGTTTGTAAGCCTCCTGCTTAAAATGTATTCTCATCTCTGAAGCTGAGGATACAGAGGATGGTTCTAGAAGTGGGATGTTTTCCTTTGGACGAATCCCCGGAGGAGGTGATCCGCCAGGTCGGTTTCTTCATCAGGGTCAGAGGCTGAAGTAGAAGCAGCAGAGTCTTAGCAGAGCCTGAGATTTGAAATCCAAGAGCAGGGCTAGCCACAGGTCAGCCTTTTGATGCAATTACTGTCTCAGCAAGTTACATAACCTCTAAGCCCAGTTTTGCGGTCTGCTTGGTGGGAACAATGTTTTTTCTGAGTTAGGACGACTAAATGAGGAGTCTGAAATGCCTTGGAAACTTCCAGCACTATACTGATACTTTGCTGTGTGGCTTTTTGCACTGTCTTAGCTAGTGAGAACCCCACACTAGAACCACTTTAGAAACCCAGTCGTACGTACTAATCTCTAGGAGCACAGGGTGCCTGGGTGACTCAGTTACTTGTCCCCTTTGGCTCAGGTCATGATCTCCAGCTCTGTGAGTTCGAGCCCCATGGCAGGCTCTGTGCTGACAGCTCAGAGCCTGGAGCCTGCTTTGGATTCTGTGTCTCTCGCTCTCTATGCCCCTCCGCTGCTCGAGGTCTGTGTCTCTCTCTCTCAAAAATAAGCAAACATTTAAAAAAACCTGAATCTCTAAAGACAGTAACATGACCTCTTGAATAAGTGTCCATTTAGTCCCTGCTCTTATATAGACACCGTTCTCAATCAGCACTGTTCAGTAGAAAGTGCAGGCACATAGAAAGTTAAAATTTTTTGGAAGCCACATTTAAAAAGGTAGACACAGGTGAAATTAACTTTACTAATTTGTCTTATTATTTTTTTAATTTTGTATTTTTTTTAATGTTTGTTTAAAAAATTTTTTTAATGTTTATTTAATTGTGGTAGAGAGAAAGAGTGTGAGCAGGTGAGGGGCAGAGAGAGAGGGAGACACAGAATCTGAAGCAGGCTCCAGGCTCTGAGCTGACAGCACAGAGCCCGACACAGGGCTTAAAGTCGTGAACTGCGAGACCATGACCTGAGCCAGATTTGCGAGGCTTAACCAACTGAGCCGCCCAAGCACCGCATTTAATGTTTATGTTTGAAAGAGAGAAAGAACATCAGCAGCAGAGGGGCATGGGGATGAGGGGCAGAGAGAGGTGGAGACGCAGAATCCAAAGCAGGCTCTAGACTCCAAGCTATCTGCACAGAGCCTGACACATGGCTGGAACCCACAAACCATGGGATCATGAGCTGAGATGAAGCTGGACGCTCAACTGATTGAGTCAGCCAGGTACCCCTAATTTGTCTTATTTAGCTTGGTATGTCCAAAATATTTCAGGATATAATCAGTATAAAAATGATTGAGATATTTTACATTCTTTTTTTTTTTTTAAGTTTATTTATTTATTTTGAGAGAGCGTGTGCGAACAGGGGAGGACCTGAGAGAGAGAGAGGGAGAGAGAATCCCAAGCCGGCCCACACTGTCAGTACAGAGCCCGGCATGGGGCTTTATCTCATGAACCGTGAGATACCACAATCAAGAGTCAGATGCTCAGCTAAGGCGCCCAGGCACCCCACGATATTTTACATTCTTTTTTTTGGGGGGAGGGTACGTGGTCCTTGAATTCTGGAGTGTATTTTAATCTTACAGCACATCTCAATTCAGATTGAGCATGTTGCAAGTGCTCCGGGCACGCATGTGGCTAGCGGCTACTGTGGTGGGCATCTGTCCCCTTCTATATGTAGGGCTGTAGTAGTAAACAAGATATAGAAAGTTCTTTCCCTCAGGAAGAGCCCCCAGCAGAGGGGGACTGATAATACACAACAGGTATAAACAAGATAATAGTTGCTATAAAGAAAGCAGGACATCGGTGTGCGAGGACCCGGGAGTAGAATGAATACTCAGGGAAGAGCTGTTGGAGGCGTTGTTTGAGCTGAGGCCTGATGATTACAAAGGCAGAGCTAGTCCTGTGACCTGTGAGTGACGGTGCCCCTGTCAGTGGGATCTGCAAATGCCACGGCCCCACAATGGGGCGTTCTCTGTACTTAGTGAGCCCGGTGGCGTGGCTGGATTGTAGTGAGAAAGTATGAGAAGAGATTAGAGAGAGGGTTGGCATGCGCTAGAAGAAATTACAGACATAAAGCCTATGATAAGAAATTGAGATTCTATTTTAAATGAGATGAGAAGCCAGTGGAGAGTTTTACTAGGGGCATAGACACATACGAGTTTATAAAATACAAGTTAGGCACTCATGTTTAAAAATTGCCCAATTTATTGTAGATCTAATTCAGTGCACCAGACGACCAAACTTACTGAAAAAAAAAAAATCTGTAACAAGATCTTGTTCCCATTTTCAAAATAAACGTATGCATAAGTCAGTATGTTTTCTGTAGGTATTTATATTATTTAGGGGGAACTTCTTTGGACACGTTATGTCCATTAACTATCATCGTCTCAAATTCGTAAAGAGCTCCAAGTGGTTTACTTAGTATAAAGTTCTCACTTCTAATTGGTTTATAAACAAAATGCCTTTGAGGAGAGATGAAAAAATGTTAAAACATGGGATGCATGGGTGGCTCAGTCGATTAGGCATCTGAGTCTCGATTTTTGCTCAGGTTGTGATCTCACAGCTTATGAGTTCAAGTCGTGCATTGGGCTCTGTGCTGACAGCATGGAGCCCGTTTGGGATTCTCTCTCTCCTCTGTCTGCCTCTCTCCTGCTCACACCTTCTCTCTCAAAATAAATAATATTTTAAAAATGTTAAAACAGTGGATCTAGTACTGATTTTCTTTCTTTCTTTCTTTCTTTCTTTCTTTCTTTCTTTCTTTCTTTCTTTCTTTCTTTCTTTTTTTGGCAGACATGTGCATTGCGATCGCAATTTCTCTTCTCATGATCCTGATTTGTGCAATGGCTACATATGGAGCATACAAGGTAAGCAGCCTTGAAACAAGGGGCTGGGCTTTCTCCTTGGTCCCTTGCACTTGTAACCTGTGTAGCTCCTTGTAAGAAGGAAGAAGTGATGATTCTCAGCTTGTAAGAATCTTCGGAAGTTTACATCTGTTATTAAGATGATGTGGGAAACCAATGCTGTCCCCTCAGCAATGTCCATGGAGGGTGTGGACCGTCGTCATCAGGAACTTGGTTTATTGACTCTCTTGTCCTCCATTTCCCTTCAGATAAAGAAAGGATTTGTCTGAATTGGGAAGAATTCATGGTTTCTAACACGGAACACCTTGACGTTGTATTTTCTCTCCTATTTAGCAACGCGCTGCCTGGATCATCCCATTCTTCTGTTACCAGATCTTTGATTTCGCCCTCAACACGCTGGTGGCCGTCACCGTGCTTGTGTATCCAAACTCCATTCAGGAGTACATACGACAGCTGGTATGTGGCCGCCCCGCCCCGGTTCTCTTCATGAGGGAAACTCGCAAGTCAGGGATCGAGACCTTGACTTACACACACGTGTGATTTTGTGTGTCTTTTGCTTGCATCTGAGTTACTGATTCGAAGTTTTTGAGCGTCGTGTTAAGGATGGGATTTTTGGTTCCTTAGAATGCTTTTCGGGACAACATAACCTCTGGAAGTAGATATTTAAGAGCTGTCAAGACTGTATGAGACGCACTTACATAAATTAATAAGCTAGTCACTAACGGTTATTTTTGTAAAACGTAGTTTGTTCAGTTATTAGCGAAGGATAGTTTTTTGCCTCTGTCATTGTATGGGAAAAGTGGAACTGTGCTATCCGCTGGTTCCCAACTGATTTGACCATAGAACCCCCATCTTCCTCAAGTATCTTTTTGGGACTGGTTTTCTGTTCAATGTTCTTTGTGACCGTCTCCACAAATGCGGTGGGTAGCTGGGTATTCAGAAGCTTATGGAAGGTGTGAGATTAGAATACTTCTGTGCCTTTATATTTCTGGCCTTTGTTTTTAAAATTGTGAATGTGCCTTAAAACTTAATTTCTTCAAAATCTTAGAAGGGTTTTATTTTAATCTTTTTTTATGTCTTTTACTTATTTTATTTTGAGAGAGACAGAGAGTGAGTGGGAAAGGGGCAGAGAGAGAGAGAGAGAGGGAGACACAGGATCTGAAGCAGGCTCCAGGCTCTGAGCTAGCTGTCAGCACAGAGCCCAACGCGGGACTCGAACTCATGGACCGTGAGATCATGACCTGAGCTGAAGTTGGAGGCTTAACCGATTGAGCCACCCAGTCGCCTCAGAATTTTAGAAGGTTTTACAGGGAGAGAATGTTGACTCTTTGGAAGTTTGCATTGTCTGTGAGCTCGGGGGGAAGAAGCAGAGTTATTCTAGGATGGGAGGTACAAGGCCGGGGATTTCATGTGACAGGGGAGGCCAGGTAGTTCAGTGGAAAAGAGAGAAATGGATCAGGGGGAAGAATGGAGGGAAGGAGATGTGGCTGCAGCAGTTTGCAACCTTATGGCAGTCACGCCCAGACCACGTAACTAATAGCAAACCTAGCAGGAAAAGTCTGCAGCGTTTTGCTCCTTAAAAGTATTAGGTTGTCACTGTTATGGTTGTCATTCTTGTTATTAATAGCTGCTTCTTGTTGTAGAAAACAGGTCCAGAGGCACCTGGGTGGCTCAGTCAGTTAAGCCTCCAACTTTGGCTCAGGTTATGGTCTCGCAGTTCATGACTTTGAGCCTCGTGTCGGGCTCTGTGCTGACAGCTCAGAGCCTGGAGCCTGCTTCAGATTCTGTCTCCCTCTCTTTCTGACCCTCCCCTGCTCATTCTCTTTCTCTCTCAAAAATAAAAAAAGCATATAAAAATTTTCAAATAAAAAAATGCTGCTCTTGTCGAATCCAAACACTTGGTCTTGGGTGATGAAGAGAGGATAGAAGGGGCCACGGTTCCCCAGGCCGCCTTCCATCCACAGTATCCCAGGCCAGCTACGGGGAGGGCTTCACCGAGGGGTGCAGGGGTTCCATGGTGGAGTCCCATCACTCCCGACTGGAGCGGCAGGTTCGGATCCTCCTAAAGGGACTTCCTTTGAGCTGGTACTTCATCAGTATAGTCAGATGGTAGGACTTGAGCTTTGTTTTTTAGTGCTGTAAATACCTCCTAGTGTAAAAGATTTGCTCTTTGACGAGAAGCAGCATTGGCAAAAATACTCTGTATATAAGTAAAGCAGTATCTTAATACTTTTTCCTCCTTGCCCTGTGCAAGCGCTTTTGAGCGTTCCAGAATTAGCATAAAATCTAAATGTCAGAGGTATATAGAGACTACTGACTTCTAACGTTCTGGATCAGAGGAGAGCTAGGTTACATTTTCAGGTCTCACTTAATGAATGTTCCTCTGATTTTTTTTCTTTTCATGAGTTAGTGCCTGAATTATGAAAACACTGACCTGTCCCCACACACCGTTTGTTACTCTTTAATTAGTAGAGGTAGGCCAGAAAGTTTGTAGTAGTCTTACATAATAACTGTCTGCTTTTAACTAATTGCTTTTTAAGAAGCACATCTGGTTAATGCCTAAGGAATATAATCCTGAATGATTAATGAGAATTGCTAATGAGGCACTTTTTATTTGCAGCCTCCTAATTTTCCCTACAGAGATGATATCATGTCCGTGAATCCTACCTGTTTGGTCCTTATTATTCTCCTGTTTATCAGCATTATCTTGACTTTTAAGGTAAGTGTGAAGATTTTACTTAATAGCCTAAGTACGGTGAAATGTATTCATGAATACTAAAATAAAGAAAAAAGAAAACGGGGGCACCTGGGTGGCTTAGTTGGTTAAGCAGCTCACTTTGGCTCAGGTCGTGATCTCAGGGTCTGTGGGTTTGTGCTGACTGCTCAGAGCCTGGAGTCTGCTTTGGATTCTTTGTTTCCCTCTCTCTCTTTCCCTTCCCTACTTCATCGCTTTTTGTTAAATACAAACACACATTAAAAAATAAATACACATTAAAAAAAGGAAAGAAAGAAATGTCTTCATGAATGCTGAAGAAATAAGCAAGCTTGTGTCAGTTCTTTTCTTTGCTTTAGATTTCTGAACTGTTTTCAAATTTTCTAACAATTCTGTTCCTTCTCTTACCTACATGAGAGAAACCGTAACTGCACTTCCACGGGCAGGCCAATGGTTAGTCCAAAATCCATTTAGAGGGGAATACACGAATGTTCTACATTAGGTTGTATGTCTTTCATACTTTAACATCATTACAATGTCTGTGTGACATTCTTTTGTAGTTTTTAAATTTATTTTTTTATTAAAATTTTTTAAATGTTTTATTTATTTTTGAGAGAGAAAGAGAGACAGCATGAGCAGGGGAGGGTCAGAGAGAGAGGGAGAGACAGAATCCGAAGGCAGGCTCCTGGCTCTGAGCTAGCTGTCAGCACAGAGTCTGAACTTGAACCCATGAACTGTGAGATCATGACCTGAGCCAAAGTCGGATGCTGAACTGACTGAGCTACCCAGGCGCTCCTGCAATGAATATTTTCTACTTCATCTTTTGTATATTTATGTATTTATTTTCCTCAAGGAAACTTTTAGTTTCTTAAAATTAGAGGGTATGCATAATTGGAGAGCTCTTGATAGGCAGTCAGATTGATCTCCCCTCAAACTGGGTGACTGACACCCCATCAGCACTGTTCCCCCCACCTCAACAGGGGAGCTCCACCTCTCCCGTTTCATTTTTGTGAACCTGATGATAAAAACAGCACTATAATTTCTCCTTGCGTGCTACTAATAAGTAGAAATTTCTAAATGGTTGTTAGACTTTGAACTTTTAGTCCTTAACATCTTCCATTTTGTTTATTTTGGCGGAAAATCACCCAATTCTAAAAAAATCAGGCCTCAGGGCACCTGGGTGGCACAGTCCTTTAAGCATCTGAGCATCCAACTCTGGATCTCAGCTCAGGTCATGATCTCATGGTTTGTGCATTTGAGCCCCGCATCGTTGATGGTGTGGAGCCTGCTTGGGGTTCTGTCTGTCCTTCTCTCTGCCTTTCCCCACTTGCACATTCTCTCTCTGAAAATAAATGGGGGGAAAAATTTTTTTTTTTAAATAATGAAGCCTCCATAAACTTGAAGAAGCCACATTTAGGGAGAAAAGTCATTCCAAGCAGGTAGTAATGTGAAGAGAAGTAAAAGGAAAATGATCCATGGGGATCTGAGTCTACATTTTCCCCATGAAACCCCCCACATTGATGCTGCCCGTATACTTCGGTGCTTCACGGATTTGGAGGCTTCACCCCCTGTGCAGTTCCGCTCCCCTCACCTAGGCTTCCAGCTTCACAGCCCCGAACATTGTCCTTTGCCGCCCCAGGTCACCCCGTCACATGCAGAGTTGGCAGCACCCTCTGGCAAAAGGTGTCAAACTGTCCACCCTTTCCTCCTGGCCACTTGTCTTTCAGAGGTAGACTCTTTAGTTTCTGCCTGCATTTGGTCCACCCCGCTCCCCACCATGCTTTCAAATTGTGCACATGTCTTATTCCAGATTTTATCGTTTTTACCTGAAGGAAGGTTGGTCTCACCAAGCTGCTTTCTGCCATTATCAGGAACTCAGACGCTAGGACTTCCTGGTGCCCTTGATGGCGTTTTAACGTGGCAGGCATTTTCATTTGTATTGGAAAAGCTTCAAGTTGTTGAGTCCGATTTAGCTTCTCTCTAGCTGCTTCTCGCTCTGTGGCTAGAGCCGTGGTTTCTTCATTGAATGACTAGCAATAATGGTGAAGAAAAGATCCTGTACAGTGACTGTGAGGTTTAAGTGCACTAATGGATGGGAAGATGCATCATTCATTCATTTTCTGTCAGTATTTAGTAAGGGTCTCCCACGCGCCAGGCTGTGTTCTAGGTACAGGGATTTGGCCATGGCTAATCTGCCCTGGGGTGCTTTTGTAGATTGCAAAACACTTAGTTATTATTATGGTCTAATAAAACGGACAATAGACATCTGTGTCCAACTTGTGGGAAATGTGTGCTTCTCAATATTTCATTACAAACATATCTATTAACTAGCCTGCATTTCCTTGAGAACGTGGACTATGCCTTTGTTTTTATATTCCTCGTAGCCCCGAGCTGATGCCTTGTACGTAGAGACTCCATAATTATTAAATATGAATCTACATGTTGTGATTTCACATATCAGTTTATCTGATAAGTGCCTCTCACGACCTAATATCACTGTTATGTTTAATAAGATTAATCACCACATTGGTTTCACTAGGAGCCCAAACCAGGACACGTAGTCAGTTTCAATCTGTTCCAAGACCACAAAGGGAGTGGTGTTTACCACCTAGCTCTGCAAATACATGATGGACGTGATTTGTTGATGCAAGATTATTTGGGAAGTGTACTAGGTATTTAATTCTCTGTAAGTTGGGTTTTTAGTGACAATAGGCCGCAGATTTTCCCCATGTTGGAGCG
>PISW01012499.1:0-32288 GCA_004023785.1 Mungos mungo | reverse complement strand
TTCACCTGGTCCATCTCTAGGCAATATCACAAGAGCCATGAGAGCACAAATTGTAACCAGTCTCAGACTGCCCTGTAGGAAGCTAGAGGATATTATAAGTGGGATTAAAAAAAGGAGTAAGACCTAAATGTCATTGCACTGTTCCTAAAGATGAGATCAGAAGTCATCATATAGGCTTTGTAGGTTAGTAGAGAAAGCAGCCCTCTTCATTAAAAATGGAGCATTAGAAGCACATATCATATTTCTCACTTAAAAGGAGGTTTACATGAAAAGCTTCTTGAACTAATAACACACAGCAAAGTTTACACAAATGGTCCTACACATATTTAATTTTAAGACTGATACTATCCTTTTAGGTGTTTCTTAAAGGCACAATTTCAATCTTTTTATAAGCAGGGAAGGAAATAAACTGCTTGCAAAGTAGTTTTGTTTCCGCATATAGTGACCAGTAGCTGCAAAATTGCTGTCTACCTTTTGGCATGATCCTACATTGTTTTTTCTTAAAAGCATCTATCAGTTTTTCATGCACAGGCTCACAACAGGACAAAGTAACTTACCAGAGGGGGTTACTATGAGCCTAGTTCCTCTGCAGATATCTTCATCCAGCCTGGGTACAGGGCATCACCCTGGTTAGAGGCTCCTCAAAACTGTCAGACTTCCCCTGAGCCTCCTGGCATGACCAGCAGGTAGAAACCTCATCCTGGCTGTTTGATCTTCTGGATTCCCCTGGAAGTCCTTGAATATAGGCTTCATGGCATCTGTTATTTTATAAGCTTTCCTCAGATTAATTGACCCAAATGTCTGTTTTCAATAGAGGCAGTAATCATGGAAAACTGCTGATAAAAAATGGAAACAATAAGAGTAAAGAAAAAAAGAAAGAACAGAACAGAAAGAAACGAAAAAGAAAAAAAAAGAGGATAGGGATCAAGTGGTCAACTAAGGTCTATTCTAAAAAACCAAGAAAAATGTTCAGAGAATTAAGAGGTTTTCATTTCCAGGTGTTCAAGTGTGTGAAACTGCTCAGAGATTACACATTTCAAAGGAAAACCCTTCTGCTCTCACAAACACCAGGCCTGCTGAGTCAGCAATTTAGGATTGTATTTTTCAAAGAGGAAAGGCTTCAGTAACTGAAGACGCAAATAAGCCGACAGAAATATACTTGAGAAATGTGAACAATGGTTTCCATGTTTTAGCAGCCATTCTTACCTTTTGCCAACATGAACCTTCAGCAGGCAATGTAAAATGAGAAAATTTCTGTGATGACAGTATTTTGCTGGAGTAAAAGAAAAAATTTGTAGAATTCTATATTCTATGGAAAATGGATTTCTTATTAAAACTAAAATTTGAAAACAAAACCAGCTCTTCGATATGTTGAAAGAAGAAGCCTCTAGGAAGCTAATCTGTGATGTTTGGAAATGCAGGTGCAGCCCTGCCTCTGTGGTTAACGAGTGTTGGACAAAGTATCTGCCGTCTCTGGGTTCCCATGTCCCATTTGTTGTGTGAGCATTGGGCCATATTGTCCAAAAGTCCCTTCCTCTTCCGATAGCTTATGAACCTGTGATTAAGAGCAAAAGTGTCAAGTAACATTGCTGAAAAACTAGAGTGTGAGCAACACTGTAGGCATTTCTGCTTGAGAGGCTCTCATTTCCATATCTGGGCAAGAGGACATTAAGAAACCAAGGAAGTTACAGCACAGTGTTAATAAGAAGATTGAGTATTTGTGCCACTCTTGTAGTACTTGCTGTCTGTCCTACACAGGGGAAAAGTCACACTGAGCCCAAGAAGCTACTCTGAGTTCTCCACGCATCAACCTTGTCTCTAACTCACAGATGGAGTCACTGGAAATCAGGAAGGAAAACAGAATTTGTTTTGTAAACGAAGCAAAGTTTGTTTGAGAAGAAGGGAGACATAGTGGTCAAGACAAAGCCTATTACACACATTTCTACCATCACATTTCACATCTTGTCTCTAAATGCTCAATAATATGAGGAGGTTTTTAATATTAAGAAACAGGTGAATTCTTTTAAAATAAACTTTAAAATACAATTCAAAAGCAATACATGGTTTCTATGAGATAATTTAGGGATTATGGAAATGACATAGGAAAAATTATCCTGATTCTATGTACAGAGGTGACTTCTCCGAAGTTGTGCCCCTTCCTCTGCCCCAGGCTGTGTCCCTGAACCTGATCTGCCCCCAGAGCATAAAGAGCATACAGCACAGAACAGTCAACATGGATTTCCAGGCACCTGGCAATTTTTAGAATTGTGATTTTCACAAGGTGACTCAGAGGTAGCAGACGTGGCTTTCTCCACAGTGCTAGTAAGTGTGAGCAGTTCGTAATGGATAACATAACTATGAAAATCGTGATTTTTTGATATATTCTTAGACTTTATTCAGAATTAATTTGACAATATAATGTTAGTTCTATTATTCAAAGTCATTGCAACTCTTCCCCCTCAGAAATTAAACAAATGGATGACTTGAGCCCAAATCACCAGGATATTTCAAGCATCCATCTGGGCAAAGTCCCCTGTCCATGAAGTACTATGAGGCTGTCAAATCTCATTTCAATGGACACTGATGGAGCTCCGACTATACTCCATTATATACACTCTAATAAGATACTTACAGAGTTTTTATGAATCAGACTTTTAAACAACCATGTAATTAGACATCTTTATTTAAGGCAGGGCTGGTTGGCTTCTGGCTGGTGTGGCTTTACTGAATGTGACCGAAGTGTCCTTGGTGAAGCTCATATTAGCCAAAAGGAGGCTGGCAGAAGGAGGAAATGGCTTGTTTTCCCCTCCACATATAGCAGTCATTTCCTCCAACTCTTTTCTCAGGCTGTAAGTCAAAAGCACAATGGAACCATGTTGAAAATGATGTTTGCATTGAGTTGGGATGACTTCTCATGAGAGTGTCATATTCAGCTAATTTCTCTCACCAAACTGTCATAGTCAGAGCTCAGAGTCACTCTCTCTGGAGTCAGGCAATGAGAGGGTTAAACAAGAGGGACAGGTCTGGTTGTATTAGGAAATGGGGAAGACAAAAGAAGAAACAGCCTCAAAACAGACCAAAGATAAGTCTCTGTCCCTTTCACGCCACCCCATCATGCACACACTGGAGGCCTTAACCTTGATCCAGGACTTTAGTAGGGTGTCCAGGTGTCAGTTGCATTTTTCACAAGCAGAAATATCTTCAATATAAATCTTCTGCTGCACAAATGAAGCTCAGGGAGATAGACGAGGATTTAGTGAACCTAAGTGACCAATTTACGTAGGATCGTTTAGACTTCCCTTTCAGTAATCACTTTTACCACTACTATTAAGTTGTACTAAGTTTCGAATGCAACTGAAAATGCATTTAATTTCTCTTAGACTTCCTCAGAGAGCTTTCTCTGCTTCCCCACACACAGCAATAGGGGTTTTCCTGTTTGGGCAAGAGAATCAGTAATGTAGCTTTTTTCTTTCTCATTTTTTCCCTTTTCTTTTCTTCCTTTTTTCCTTTCCTTTCTTTCCTTTCCTTTTTTTCTTTCTTTCTTTTTTTTTTTTTTGTCAATAAGCTGACTATAAGAGGTTAGTGAACATAGTGATACCCTTTTGGCACTATTTTGCTTTAATACAGAATCAGTCACACAATTGTAGCAGTTAGACCACTCATTTTGCAGAGGAGAGAACAGAGGTCAGGGAAGCTGGTCCCCAATTCCCATGTGGAGTCACTTTCTAGGAGAAGTGGAAGGTGGAGGGCCCAGGGGCTCATCCAGGGCTGACAGGTCCACCCGCCCTGAGGTCATCTCTCCCACGGGGGAGGGGGCGCTGGCCCAGCCAGGCCAGGGGAGGAGGGGCTGAGAAGTCGGCCACACTGCTGCCTGGGCTTCTGGTCACAGAGTCTCTCACTGCACAGCCACCAGCAGTGGGCAGGGCAGCAGCGCAGAGACTGGGGTCAGAGCTGACTTCCAGCTCCAGCTGCACCCCTTCTGTGGGGAGTTCCCAGAGGGTCTCTCAGCCTTGAAATTATTTGCACTATATTTGATTCCCACATTCCTCTTTGGAGATGGTCAGATTCTTAAACCTCCAGTGTGTCACAGCTCTGTTCAATAGAAATAAGTGTAAGTCACAATTTGAGACATTTACAAATTAATAATTCTCTAACTGCTGCATTAAAAAATTTAAAGAAACAAATAAAATTTAGGACTGTTTTTATTTAGCATACCATATCCAAAATTGTATTTCAATATGCAATCAATATAGAAATTAATAAGAAGATATTTCATTATTTTTGATAGCCTCCAGAACATGACTTTTATGCTACAGCCACGGCCCATCTCAGCGTGGAATAGTGCACTGGCTCCCTTTCAAGTGCTCAGTAGCCACACGTGGCTGGTGCCTAGTGCTCGTGGCTCCTGCACCGAGCTGCTCAGATTCTGCTCCAGATGCTTCAGAAGCTCCGCCCTGGACCATCTTGAGACAAGTGCCTCCGGACTGGACAGCTCGCTGAGTCTGCGCCAGCCTGAGAGCCAGGGGCTCCTTAGCATCCTGGGTTATGTGCAGTGGACCCACAGAGCGGGTGTCCCCAAGTGTCCAGGGTGCTGAGGGCTGACTCAGGGCAAGCCCGGGGATCCAGAGCGACTGGAGGGTGCCAGGCAGGCAGGGACCTAGGACTCAGAAATGTTTTTGCTCAGGGAGCAGAGCAGCGTGTGCAGCTGTGGTACTCCCAGGCAGCGCAGTAGTACACGCCCTCGTCGCTCTTCTCCAGCCTCTGGACGGACAGGTTACAGGTGTTGATATACTTGTCACACGTGGCTTTCAAGTCTCCATCTCTATAAACAGACGATGTGGACATATCCAGCCTGAGGATCCACTTGGGGGCCCTACCCTCCTGGTGGAGGTACCAGTGCATGTAGCTGATCGAGGTGCTGGCTGTGCAGGACAGCGTGGTGTCGCTGCCTACTTGTCCCACAACCATAGTGGGCTGCTCTACGCTGAATGCTGCCACACAGCCTGTGAGGGGGACAGCAGTGAGACAGGGAAGGCTGGGAGCCTGGGGGCACCCTGCTCACCCACACAGGGGAAGGAGTCGGGACTTACCTGGAAACAGGATGGCGCACAGGAAGGCGAGGGGACCCAGCATGGTTCTGCTTCCCACCTGCTGGAGAGCAGCCCAGGGGACCTCCCAGCTGCGCCTGCTGGAAGGAGACTGACTGGGTGGGGGGCCTTGGGCAGGTTAGGGTCTGAGCTCTGCTCCCCTGAGGCGCCTGCAGGTGCTGGTGACTGGGAGGCGGGAGGGAGGGAGGGGCCAGAGGACAGGGACAGGTCTGCCCACAAGGGGGAAGAGGGACCCCCAATGGTCAGGTGCTGAGAAACACTGAGGAACATTGGTGCAGTAAGAACACCAGCAACAATAACAATCCTTGATTGGACATGGACTTCATGTAAGCAACGCACTGATTGGTTTCATTAAATGAGATATCGCCTTGTATCGGTTAGAATCGCTGCTATGAAAGAGTGCAAGTAATAGGTGCTCTACAGAAGCTGGGAAGGCAGGAAGGGCAGGGACTCCAGCTGACCCTCCTCTGCTCAGGGACCCCGTGCAGGGGACACGAGGCTGTCACAGGACAGCTCCAAGAGCAGACTGTCCCAGGCAAGCGTGAATGTCTGCGGTCCCGGAAAATCCCTGCTGAGACAAATGTGTCACGTCAAATTAAGAAAGTATAAAATTGCCAACACAGTAGAGGGGAAAAAGAATTCTTAAACCAAACAAGTAACAAGAGAAACCTCCTCCTCCAGAATGTTAAAGAAACTATAAACCTACAGCACAAGAAAGTGCACTATAGGTGCCAGATTTTATTCAGGGAGAGCAAGGTGCACTGGGGGCAGGGAGAGAGGAGAGAGAAAGAATGAAAACATCTTAAATTGCATCCTCTGGGCCTAGTGTTGTTAGAGGACTTTATAATTTGTTCATATTTATATTTAAAATTCATGTTGATAATGTTACTTAGCAAGATATCAACCCATGGGAAAATGCAAATATACAATTTTTAATGATTAGTAAAAACTCTGTGATCCTAATTAGAATCAATTTCTCTAAATACTATTCCTTTTGTAGAAAAAATAATTTAGAGGTATGTGCACTCATAGCATCCATGTTGTGGGATCCAACACCATTTCTTACTACAAGCACCTGGCTCAGGTGAGAAATGACAGAAAACAGAAATAACACAATAGTAAAGAACCACCACGTACGTGCCCGTCTCCATACAAACTATGTGTCAGGACAGCACAGAGCTGATGAACCACAGCCCTAGTTCATGGAATCAGGACAAGGAGTGAGTGCGGGAGAAATTAGAGAGAACTAGCGAAGGAGGGGGAATCGCCCTCCTGCACCCCTCATGGGACACTGGATTCAGACACGTGTCACCCAGGGGAGATCCCAGCTCTGTCACCTGCACTGGTGTTGCTCCCAGGGCCCTCTGTGCCCCTATTCCCCACCACCTTCTCCTCCTGACGTCCCTCTGTCTCCCTCGCTGTGTCCAGCTCTTTCTCTTTCTCGTTTCCTAGTGCTGTCTGTCCGTCTGCATCTTTGTCTCCACGTCTCCCTTGTCAAAGCAATGTCCAATGTCAAAGAAGTAACTGCCTGTGTTCTCCTTTCAGATTTGATGGTTTCTTATCTCACATTTCGGTCTTTCATCCATTTTGACTTTATTTTTGTGTATGGTATAAGAAAGTCGTCCAGTTTCATTCATTAGCATGGTGCTGTCCAGTTTTCTGAACACCATTTGTTGAAGAGAATTTATGTTTTCCATTGGATTTTTTAAAATAGTTAGATTAGATTATTTGTGCCAAAGCTCACAGTTATTTGCAGTTGAAAAAGATATGCCAACTTCTTAGCACCGAGTGTAGGAATGGGAGTAGTAGATAATAATGCTTAGTCTGTGTACAAAGCTTTAGTAGTACAGAAGTGACATCCATTTTGATAGGTTACCATGAGTTAAACAAAGGTTTTCGTCCTACCAGAAATAAAGTAAACCTTTATTTTACAATTACACTTTTGTTAACCTAATCTCTTGGTGATTAAAAACGTGTATCTCTGGAAGTCTTAATATTTAAAAAACATTTAAGTCTATTTATTTATTTTGAGAGAGCACAAGCAGAGGAGGGGCAGACAGTAGGAGAGACAGAATCCCAAGCAGTATCCACATCATCACTGCCCAGCCCAATGCAGGGCTTGAACTCATGAATCTTGAGATCAAGACCTGAACAAGATCAAGAGACTGATGCTTAATTTATTGCACCACCACAGAAGCAGCATCTCAACAGTTCTGGTCAAGGAAATCCTGACTCATGAAAAGCTATGGAATGAACTTGGTCTAAAATAGGGGAAGGCCTCACCCACAGCCTGGAGAATGTTTGACAGCAAACCTATGGTGTACAGATGGATATTTTCTATCCCTTAGCTGTGGCCTTGTGGAAGTGAGCAAAGATGGCTGTGGTTTAACTGCCCTTATTTTATCTGACAAAACCTACTACCGCTTGCACAGCCCCAACCAATAGGGGCCGGTTTGACTTCAGGTATTTTCCACGAATCAACCACAGTTGACAGAGCACAGAGACAAGAAAAACCTGAGAAAATAAAACACCACCACTGCGCCAGCGCCCTCCTGCCCCCACACTGTCCCCTGCACCACCGCCGTCCCCCTCCCTGCACCTGCCAGTCCAGGGCAGCCCAGGGTGGGTTGGGGAAGGAAGGGGCTGAGGAGCCATAAGTCACAGGAGACCGTGGCTAGGAGGGCCCAGCACTGAACTCAGCTCATAATGCTTTCAGTCATTTCCTAATTTCCCCTCTTTGCCTCTGTGCTTCCACATGCAGAAACAGTTCCAGATCTCCAAACAGGGGCTTAGGTATTTGGTCTAAAGACGGCTGATGAAATTCCTGAATATGAAGGAGAAAACGGAAATTAAATCTCCTCCGTCTTGTATCTGGTTGGTCTTCTGCTGTTTCTACCTCGACTTGGTTTCCAAAAGCCCCTGTTCCACAGAAACTGAATCTGATTGTAAACAAACAAAAAATCCTTCCCAATTTAAAAGAGACATTGTTTTCATTCATATATAGAAATGTTTTTACTTTAAGTGCATTTATTAGTGAAAATAGAAATATATATACTTATTTTTTTACCCACCTACCACACACTGAACATATTGTTTTACACCCATGCTTGTGGAAATATACACACACATATAAATGAGTTTCATACTTAGTGTGTGCATGTGTGTGTGCGTGTGCGTGTGTGTTCCCTTTTATTATTAAAGCAGAGCTGCCAACAGTCAATGGTGTTGCTGTTGAGGACTTGCATGTACTCAGCACAATTAACTCATGTCATCCACACAACTCCAAGAAACATGTCACTGTAAATCCATTTTAGAAATGAGAAAATTAGGGCACAGAAAGTTCTAATAGCTATAGACCTGTGAGTTAAGCCCAGGCAATTGAGGTTCAGAGTCCAAGCACTTAACCCCTCCATCTCCCTACCTTTCCTGTGTTAGCACAGCTCTCATGGGGTTCTTCTGACAAGATAAAACATGGTGCATGTGAGACACTGGTCCAGGTCTGACATACCCACCTGTCATGCGATATGATACTCTGGCCGCCAGAGAGTCTTAAACCACTGGAATCTGAACTCGCTAAGGAATAACCTGACAACTTCACTGACTGTGGCTTCCCTGCAGCCAGTGACCCAAAGAAGGCATCATAAGGATGCTCCCAGGGAAAGAATTACACATGTGGAATTGACCATAATTACAACCAACGCTGAATGTGAAGGCTCAGTTATCATGCTGTCCTTTACCTTGGACTTTCAGTTAGACTTCCCCAAATGAATGTCCACAGAGGCAGAAGGAGGCTTTTGATTGTTTTTATTGTGCCTATTATGAAAAACAGCACAAAATTCAGGTAGCAAGGAGGATGGCCTACAGGTGTGTAAAACAAAAGGGCTCCAGGCAGTTATCTGGATAGAGCCCCAGGGGACGCTAGGGAAGCTGCAAGCTGGCTGTACTCAGAGACCAGGGTGTTGGGTGGCTGAGAAGCAGATAGACAGTAAGGAGAGAGCGGCACGGAACCCCCCATCGATACCCCCCCGCCCCGCCCCAAAGTCATGGCAGATTTTGTTCTTGGTGCAGAGTGACATTTTCTGTTTGCCCAGTGGTTTGTAAGCCCATTTTGCAATGACACAATATAATAAGACACACGTGAACCGAAATAACCCACTCAGAAAGGAAGGTCTTCTAGATCCTCAGTAGATCTTTTAGTGACATTAGCCAATGAAGAAAAGTGGACCCTTAGTGCCACCATGTGTTCGAAACCCTTCCAGTCACAGAGTGCTGGTCTCCCAAGCAGAAAATAGGTGATGATGATGGAGTAGATGACACTCTTGAGCAAGAGGAGAACGTAGGTGTAGTAGGCAGAGGTGTTCATGGCCTGAAGCCTCAGGGTTTCTAAAAGAAGCCATTTGTTAGTTACACCTGTATTTTTGAAAGGCTGGGACTTATATGAGAGAGATGTGACAGTGTATCTTTCAGATGACCTGGGCTGAAGTGACCACCAGGCACCAACACAACCTGACATTAAACATCTACACCCCCATCAACACCAGCACCACCACCAAGACAACTCAGAATCCAGCTTGCCAGTCAACTTAATCACCCACCTCTGCAAAACTGACTTAGAACTTTCCAAAATATTAAAAGGAAAAGTCACATTTTTAATGAATAAATCCAATGGAAAAAAACTCATTGGTTACAAATGGCCTTTAGCACTTCTTCACCTCAACTATGTCTCCAAGTAAGAACAACTGCCAATATCCGTTAACTGCAAACTCACCACCACTTATATGAGAACTTTGCATACAAAACTTTAATCTTGTTTAATTGTCAATAACCTCTGAGATTATTATTTTCGTTCCCATTTTAAAAATAAATTGAGGATATACAAGTAATTTCCTGGTGTTATATCATTAGTAAGTACCAGAAGCCAAATATCACACCCAGGTACATGGTGTTCAAGCATATATCCTCAGCTACTGTGTAATTCTGAATCGCTTCATGTAATACCTATCCAAGATATCAAATGATTAAGCACAAATGTGAGGTTGAATTGCCTATTTTGAAGGATCGTAGCCATTACACGTTGTGGATCAGTGAGATTCCCAGGGATGGTACAAATTCATGGAAATTCGGTGGTGTTCATAGGAGGCTGGGTGAGAGGTTTGTTAAGAGGGTGTTATATAAAATGGGAGAAAGGGGTCAATCCAATTCTCTGCAACTTTATGAGGTTAAACACACTCCCTTGTTTTTGCTGAATATCTCTCATTGTAGCTATTACATTATAGGCCAGACACATTTAATATCCTTTGCAATTTAACAGGAAATAGAGGACATCAAAAATAATTAGTGGCACCAAAGGTGGGCCAGACTGGCTACTCAATGAACCACAAGGCCAAGTCTTTCCCTTATATGCTTTATCACACTCCTAATTTATAGTCCTCTCATTGCCAAACCAGCTTTAACTGTATGAAGATGATTCCAGGGAAATAACGGATTGACTTAAAACATCACTCAGTCCAATTTGAATGATCCAACCATTGAAGAATTTCTCCCCTGAAGCCAGGAAAGTTCAAAAATTAACCTGATCAGGAGGTAAAATGCTATAGCATAACATTAAGGCAAACACATAGACAAACTTACCATTTTCATCTTTCACATGTTTCAAAGAAGCTTCTGTAGAGATAACAGCAGTGAATTCTACAAGAAATAAGACCAAGTATTATGACTGTTCATATCCGTAAATTGACGTGTGCCTGTGTTGTTGATGGGTAGATAGATAGATAGATAGATAGACAGACAGATAGACAGACAGATAGAATTTGTCATCAGAGAGAAGAGAGTCCTTCTAAATATGAGCCCCCAGTTACAGAAATGGTTGGTCCGGTTCTTCGTATTTCAACAGATCAATTCACACATTGTATTTCTGCTCATGGAGATGTTGAAGTTCTTGAATGATGGATGCTTTTTCTTTTTCTTTTTCACACTAGTGGGAATGTCTGAGACTATCTTTTTTTCCTTCTGTGCTCATAGCTCCTAGCAAGTGCCTGTTGTGGTACAGGTGTTTGGTAAATACTTGCTGAATGGAGAAATAGCCAGACACAGTGACTGCTGTACCGTTCTCAGCACTCACTGCTGACACGAAAGGTTGCTACCAAATAAATTCCTGTGGCCCTAGAATCCACAGCAGAATCTTACGTGTTGGAAGGAGTCTGATCTAGGTAAATTTCCCATCAAAGCAAAGAAATCAGCCCTCCCTCCCCCTTTCAAATCACACATGCCTCATGAGGCCCAACTTCCAAATATCATTTTGTGGAGTGGTTGTGTTTGTAGACATGACAACAATCCCAATGAAAACTAATTCCTAATGAGTGATTATTACTGTGCCAGGCACTGACGTGAAAGGTTCACGTGCATTATCTCTTCTGATCCCCCAGCAATACTGATGTGAGCTATATTTGGAGAGTTCCATATTACACACAAGGAAATAAGGTTTAGAGAGTTTAAATAACTAATGGAGAGTCATACCAGTGATGGGCCAGAGCCGGCACTCAAAGGACAGTTGTGGGGCATTAGATGAACTGTAGCATGTGGAAAGTATCTTGTAAAATGATCCATAGAAACAGAACAAAACTACACCATTGTGGACTCTCAGAGGCGATTTTTTTCAGATATCTGAATCATTCTCAATGGAAGAATTTTTTATTACAAAGGCTCCGCCTCTCAGTGCAATTCTTCGCAAAGATAGAATGATAGGTCAAGTCACACTGATAGCTGTCTGAACATATAAAACTTGAGGAGAGAGGTGTACTTACCTACAAATTTTTTTTTTAAAGCACAACAGGGGTGCCTGTGTGACTCAGTCCCTCAAGTGTCCAACTTGCATTCACGTCTTGATCTTATGGTTTATGGGTTCAAGCCCAGAGTCAAGCTCTGTGTTTATAGCTCAGAGCCTAGAGTCTGCTTGGGATTCTGTTCTCCCCCTCTCTCTCCGCCCCTCCCCTACTCACACTCTGTCTCTCTCTCTCAAAAATAAATAAACATAAAAAGATTTTAAAAACCACAACACACTGCAAAGACAAAATTTCTTAATAACATCACTGGCAATTACATGCAGGAAAAGAGGTGCAAGATAATTTTAGTTTATCCTTTTTCTATTCTGGTGTTCAATTTTATGTACTACACACGATCTTACTTTAGGGCACTATTTAAAAATGAGTTTGAGGTATAGGCCTTGGGGTAAGTCTCAAAAAGGAAAATGTTAGTATAAACATGTTAAATGTTACAAGATCCTCAAAAGCTGATTTAAAGTCTTTTAAATGTCTCTTTCTTTCAAACCACACATATGACTTTATTCATCATATTGTGCACTTTAAACTAGTATAGCACTATATGTTAACTAACTGGAATTAAAATAAAAACTTAAAAAAAGGTAAGTAAAAATCTCTTATCATCATGCATTGATTGACCTAAAGTCATTTCGGTAACAATTTTCATAATAAAATGTGTGTGTGTCCTAGGTGCTATTTCTCAATCATAATTGGCTGAAAACATGGACAAATTGATTTTTATCTGCCTTTGGAATCACTTCATGGTTTTGTTCTTTCATGTATATGCATCATATAGATAGATACATGTATATAAGCTTTTATCAAAAATAAAATCAACAAATCAAAAACTTCCAAGAAACAGCATTAGAAATCTGTTGTAGACTTGCGTTAGTAGAAACACCCTATTAGCTTTGTTGCTGTGAGAAGACTTTGGGAGACCGTCGTTTCAGATTAAGTGCCAATAAGACACTTCAAAACAGGAACTTCTCCCTTATTATTAATGTCACTATGCAACTTACTATACCTTTAACTTTTCTCTGATGACTAGAAATTTAAAAACTTGAGGATACTTCAGCACAGTGGTTACATTAAATTTATGCTTTCCTCATTTGCTTCCTGTTTCTTAGCTACAGAAATAAAAAAATTAGGGCTGTCTGTGTCATCTTATTTACTTTTAGGAAAGGATATAAATAAATACAGTTACATTATGAAAAAATTCATCTGTATTACACTTTGAAAAGCAAGCACTTTCACTGACATGATTTCATGGGCTCTCGTCACAGCCCAGGTGAAAGCAGAAGTAAATGCTTGACCCTAATTTGATCACTGAACAAACTAGGACTTGCAAAATAACAAAAATTCATCTGAGTAAATTTCAAAGATCTGAGTAAATTTCAAAGATCTGATTGCCTGTATCAATTGATTTATTCATGAATCAGCAGCATCCCAGCTAGCAAGTAGAGGGGGGCTCCAAAGGGACACAGAAGTGTGAGATTTTTAAACATAGAGGGGGAATAAAAAAATTATGAGTGAAGAACATTGTTTTAGCAAGAGGACAAGAGAGGGGCTCCATCAGTAAACTCCCTAGTGTGGACCAGGAAATGCCCAGGCTCAATGATTAAAGTTACAGTAGTGGGTACTGAAGCTGCAGTTGGGCAGGTATGAAGTCTTGGTTTACTGGTTTGGGGGCTTAAGCTGAGTGAGGCCATTTTAAGCCTGTGGTTTTCTTTTGAACAACCCTGCCTTTTGATGACACTCTCAGCTTAACTGAAGGCATTAACACCACTCAGCAACCTCCTGAAGTTCTCACAGTTTGTGTTGCTGCTCTTGTGATGTTCACAGGCCTTGACCTTTTGGCTTTTAACCCTGTGATGTTCACAGATGACCACTTCAGCTTTGCACTTTTTGAGTTGGGCATTCTGTTCTCTCCTTTCCTTTATTGGAAGTTCTGGTCTTGGAGAGATCATTTGTTTGCAAGTTACCAGCTCTGAACTTTCATTAATAGCTTCTGAGAGAACACAAGGCATCAGGCAGCTTACTGTGATTTCAATAAACAGCCTAATTCCCCATGTTTGGAGTACAGTTTCAAGGGATGGGTCTTAAGACTAAAAGCAATTAATATCAAGTAACTCTTTTTAGCCAAGGGGCTGCTCAGTGATCTGATGTTGCTGAGTTTTAACTTCCCCCGAAGTGTTCATCCAGATAGAGCAGGTGGTGTTGACTACAGCACAGACCCAGCCTTGCTCAGCTAAGAGACCATCAAAGGCTATCTTATTTTCAGGAAGTACTTTTGCCAGAGTCTAAGGATTTTTGTTGGGCAGCCATTGCTTTATCAAGAGATTCTGCAACAATTTTCCGAATGAAAGAGAAGGTCTTGATCTAACTTCCTTTACATTGATCCCTAATCAGGGAAGTAGGGCCCTGCCAAAGAGTGAATCCTGGTCATGAAAACTTCCAGGTAGGTCACTGTTAACTCAAGGTGTAAACTGAAGTGAGTCAACCAATGAAATACATTATGGAGCTTGAGTAAAGTTAGGCGCAGAGTTACGTTTACACCTAGTCTGAAATAGAAGGTGGTTCTAAATTTCTGAGTTTAGCCCCCTTGGGTATGACTTGGGAGATACAGATGAGGGAGTTATCTTTCAGGCCATTGTCAGGGTAAAGGGAAAGGAAAGGAGAAAATATTTAACACTTGGCTAAAGTGTGAGATCTTGAGCCACTGTCTTAGGGAAAATCACTCTATCTGCATGTCAGCTACTTCATTTTCTCTCCCTTTGATTCAGAAAGGTCCAGTGTCTGTGCAGGACCCAGTGCCAGGTGGGGGCTAGCTGTGTGATGTTCGCGGCAGCCTCAATACCTTTAGTGTTACAGCAGGAGCACTGGGTAAGGTCTCTCCTCTGCTGGGAGTTCGAGGGCTCCCTTCCTCTGATGACGTGTCTAAATCACCTAATCACCAGGCTGTAAACTGTCACCAACAGGACCCATTTTACTGTGATCTAAGAAGCTTTTTGTAACCTTTTCAGGACAGGCTTGAGCATAAGACATTGGAGGCACACACTAGCTGGCCAGGCTAGCACGAGACACAAGGATCCGCAGAAGGTGGAACACTGAGAGAATGCCAAGAAATGTGCAAGGTTTTCCTTTAGGCTCCTATGATTCACCCAGTGGAGAGGAGCCATGGTCCCTGGTGATCACCTAGGATGTGCCCTGAGGGGGAAACCCTCTATTAACAGTGTCTTTGCCACAGTAAGGGCATCAGCCTCTTGGCAGGGAAAGGCTTCAACCCATCCAGAAATGCACAAACAACAAATAACAAGGGCATGTTGACAGCCCACACTGAGTACAGAGGCATGCAGTCGGGCTGCAGGTGTTCAAAGGGTCCCAACGGAGGCGGTCTGAAGCCTCTGGAGACAAAACAGGTTTTCTGGAATTATGGATCTGACAGGTTAGACATTGATGGTAAACCATTTTGTGCTTTTATAGAAGTTTTTCTCACTAATGTCTATTTATAATCTGAATCATCTTAAGTGCAGCAAGGTGGGTAAAAGAACGAAAAAAACAAAAACCAAGAAAAATGAGGAGTCAGTAAGACCCAAGGGACCATCTTGAGTTTTCCCTTAGCCATGACTCTCTGTTTACCCACCTTAATTTCTCTGATTCAAAAGCAGCCTGGTGGCCTCGTACAAGAACATCAGGACAGCAAAAGTCTCATGATGAGGGACATTTTTTGGAGAACCACCATGGACTTTAGCTACACATGCCTCAATCTTATAAACACAATATAAAGAAAATTTAGTCTGAAGTTTTATTTGACAATCTTTCCCATGTAATTTAACATATCAAGTAAGTCTAATTAGCTCAGCAATTTCTTTGGAATGTTCCAGGCCAAAAAGACTTAAGCAGACCTAATCTCCAAAAAAGCAAGCAAACAAAAAATTAACAAAACAAAACAAAAAACCTTTTGTACTTTTGACAGAGAGAAAAACAAACTTTAATGCTACACCAGCTTACTTTTTGTTCTAGTCATTATTTTATTAAATGTTCTTTCTCTACTTTTGAGAGAGAGAAATCACTAGCAAGGGAGGGGCCGAGAGACAGGGAGGGAAAGAATTGCAAGCAGGCTCCACACTGTCAGTTCAGAGCCCAAGGGAGGAGCTATCGCAGGAACTTTGAGATCTTGACCTGAGTCCAAATCAAGAGTCAGACATTTAACTGACTAAGCCACCCAGGACTCCCTGTAGCAGCTTACATTTTAAAAAATATTTATTTATTTTTGAGAGAGAGAGAGAGAGAGAGAGAGGGTATGAGCAAAGGCGGGGCAGAGAGCAAGAGAGACAGACAGAGTACTCGATGCCGGCCCTGCACTGTCAGCACAGAGCCTGATGCAGGGCTCAAACTCACGAACCATGCCTGAGATCATGACCTGAGTAGAACTCAGACACTTAGCCCACTGAGCCACCCAGCCACCCCTGGATCAGCTTACTTTTGATTTGAATGTTCTTCATTCCAATCTTATTCAGTCCTGGCCACAGATAACATTCCTTTCCAAGTATCTCCATTTCCAGAACTTTTATGACTTAATCTTTTATATTCAGGTTTTTTCCTGAGTTTGCCTCTTTAGATAACCAGGTCTAGTAAAAAATCCTTAGTTTCCCCTCAAAAGTACATTTCCATTCCTCATACATTTCTTCTTAAAAAGACACATGTTACTTTTCTTACATTCCAGGTTGTTTCCCTTATTATTTCTAGCAGTCTTAATTACATTTTTTAAAATTCTGAACTCTGGGGCACCTGGGTGGCTCAGTTAGTTGGTTAAGCATTCGACTTCCCCTCAGGTCATGATCTCAATCCATGAATTCGAGCCCTGTGTCCAGCTCTGTGCTGACAGCTCAGAGTCTGGAGCTGCTTCAGATTCTCTGCCTCCCTCTCTCTTTCTGCCCTTCCTACTTGCTCTCTGTCTCTCTCTGTCTCTCTCTGTTTTTTTCTCTCTCTCTCTCAAATAAATAAACATTAAAAAAATCTGAACTCCTTGAAACTTCATTTTTAATGACAGCTAATAAGCAAGTAATTGTGAACTGCCTGTTACACCAGCATTCTTTAGATGTGTACATTTATGGATACATTTCAAAAATTCTAGAAATGCGTGCTGCTTCATAGAACAATCTTTCAGTAAGAACAAAATACATTTCTAAATAAGCCCTATTTTATCTTCAGTTTCTCTGCAATCACAAAACCAAGAGTAGGTAAACCTATATTCATTAAATAATAATTTAGTATTTTCTCTTACTTGGAAATGATCTAAATATTTAATGAATGTAACTTAATTTAATACTTGACTTAGCTCAGCAAAACTTAAGGATTTAGGTTACTAAAAATATCGGGGAGAGTATTTAAAACATTATCTTAAAAATGTTCTTGTTCCTAACAGTTTAGCTGAAATTACTCATAAAAACTCTGAGCCATGGGGAGGATGGGTTAAATAGGTGATGGGGACTAAGAGGTGCCCTTGTCCTAATGACCTCAGGGTGGCATACGGAAGTGCTAAATCACTAGATTGTACACCCAAAACTAATAGGACACTGTGTGCAAAGTAACTGGAATTAAAATAAAAACTCAAAAAGAAAAACTTTAGGAAATATCAAAACCCATCATTATCCCAAGCTATTTTCTTTAATATTTTAAACAGAGATCACATCTACCTATTTGACTTTTAGCAAACCCATGCCTGTGAAATTTTTAGCTTTAGTGCTAATAACTCTAGAAAATATCTCTATTTTATTTAAAATCACAACCCAATATTCCCCCCAGATCATGTGAAATAAACACACATTGGTCAGTTTCTATCTTTCGAACAGGTTTAAAATGTTTTTTTTGTTTTTTGAGAGAGAGAGACAGAGACAGAGAGTGTGAGCAGGGGAGGGTCAGAGAGAGAGGGAGACACAAAATCCGAAGGAGGGTCCAGACTCTGAGCTAGCTGTCAGCACAGAGCCCAATGCTCTGTGAGATAATGACCTGAGCTGAAGCTGGATGCTCAACCGACTGAGACACCCAGGCGCCCCTCTGAAAGGTTTAGAATGCCCAATCCTTACATGTGTTTGTCTTCAAACCAAAGAAATGGAGCTCTTTGCAAACTCATTTGGATAATACCTCCAGAGAGAAAAATATTTCACATTGACGGTGTATATTTGTGAACACACAGGTCTCTGCAAAGTCATTGAGGTTTATGGAGAAAATGTTCAGATTTGCATGTGTTCCCTGAATTATGAAGGACACTGACCAGGGTTTAGGGACAGAAGGTCTTTAGCTGTTTGTATATTAAAAAGGACTCTGCCTTAGTTTCCCTCAGTCCCAGGCATTGTGGGCTGTGTTTACATTTCAAAGACATGAAAAGAGGATCACTTTGAGGACAGAGAAAGAATGCAGGTTCCTCCAAGAAGGACTTTGCTTTCCTAACACTAATCCTGTATAAGCCCTTTTCCAGAACTACAGAAGTGTGGAGGTGGGTGAAGGGACAGGGGAGCTCCGAATGGACCCCAGAGCTGCGTGTCTAGTTCTGTCCACATATGTCAGGACAGTTCCTAAGGTGACCCTTTCAGGCCGGGACTCCTGAACTTAGGAACACCAAATACTCTGGGTACAGTTCTTTATTAAGTGAATTTTGTGAGTGATGAAAAAACACTTAGTGAATTTTTAAAGTTCTCTTAGAACACTAGATAGATTTTTACAGGCAAAAATTCTTACGTTGACTCAGGGTTGGATTTTATGGACCTGCGTGCTATAGTTTTATCATAAAATAAGGTAAATCATGAAACATAAGGTCTTAAAAATTTTTGTATCAATTTTGTTATTCTTTTAGATACAACTTTATATTTTAAAGCTGTTGTCCTAGGTCCTATGTGACTGAAAATAAAATTTTTCTACTTATTCATTAAGTTATTAATTAGTTGCACAATACCATCATGATACTTGGCTGGACGGGGTGGCGGCAGAGGGGTTATCGCTGGCGAACTCCTAGCTCCGCAAAGACCACGTCCTACAACTGAGAAGCTGACAACATTCTGGTTGCACACACGGAACTCCTTTTCCTGTCACTCATGTAAGAAGCCTTTCGTATGGGAGTCATACTAATAAGTAATGAAATCCAGATCTCTAACTCAGCCACAGTTCCGTCTCACTAGCTCCTACTTTTCTTGCATTCCGGGGTCACAAGTGAGACACTATGTTGGTAAAAGTGCATCTGGTACCGAAATGATTCATGGCTGGGTAATATGTGTGCATTTCTCTGCCCCTGGGTTTCTTCCCAAATCCATTTTACAAGTATGGGTCCAGATCACTGGTCCTGGACTCTGGCACACAGTAGGTTTACCTGGAGGGGGAGTGGTGGCTGTCACTGGAGAGCTGGCATCCTGTGTCCCAGTAGAATAACTGTTTTCAGTTGTTTTCCTTCTAATAGGGTCTGGAATAAACCAGCAAGACAAAGACAAAAACAAAAACAACAACAACAACAAAAGATTTGTCAGGACAGCTGCTTTCAGCCTATCAAAGACTCTGATTTCTGTAGTCGATCTAACCTATACAAGGACTTGAGCCTCAACATGGTTACTCTGGGTGAAGAGTTTTAAGTATTTCTGGCATATGGATCACGCCTCTTGTGTGTAAGATGGGCCCCCAGAGAGGGTGTTAAGGATGTTACCCTCCCCAGATCCAGAGTCACCTGCTGTGAAGCCAAATGAAGAAACAAGTAAGCAGCACATCCCAGGCAGGCAGAGCTAAGAGCAGTGACACAGGATGACACCAGCGAGGAGGCAATGGCTGTCTCTGGGAGAGGAAGGACCCACAAGCAATGGGGGTGGGTTTGGAAAGAGTGGATCTATGGGAAATTCTGTTCACTTCTCTGTACCAGGCATTGTGGACAGAGATTTGGAAGGAGTGGACACTGCTCAGAGTTTCCCCGCTTTGCTGGCTTCTGCCAGTGTTTGCAGGACCCATTCTGCTGGCCCCGGGATTTGCCAGAACTCACTTAACCACTGTGGGTTTCTCTGGCAAAATGTAGCACTTTGCCAGAGAAACCCACAGTTTCATCACCTCTGGGCGGGGCTCGTGTGGAGCTCCTCCTTTGCAGGTACATATGGGGGTGTCTGTGAGGCTGTTAACTTGGCCGACATCTGCTCATAGCTGTGTAGTCTCTCCACAGTGGAGAACATTCCACACTAGAGTGAGACCCCAAAGAGCAAAGAGGGGAGCGGGAGGAGCTACAGCAGCCTTACCATCTTTTGTTTGTGTACCTCTTCCATCTTTAATTTTCATTAGCCTTTTGCAATGAATGTTTCAAGGAAGCTACCTTGGCATTTTAAACCTTTTGGAGCTTCTACTTGTCAATTAGTGGAGGGGTTCTCCTTCACTTGAGAACGCTTGCTTTAAAGCACTTCTTAAGTGATCTCACCTAGCTGGGGAGTTTTCCATGATGCCTATTGTATTTCTAGGTCACAGTTGCCCTGGGGGAGGGGGTGACAGTGGTTCTGTGGGATGCTGGCCTCAGATTAAGTTAACCCCACACTCTGTCCAGCCGTATGTAGCCGCAAATGAGGTGTAGCCACATTTCTGTTTGGCCTCATTTTTGAGTCTCCAATCTGACAGTTACCAAACCAATTCTTCAGGACACAAAGCAAGCTTTGCCATTTTTGGTAGATATCTCTAACTTCTGGGACTATCGTTCATGGATGTAAAATAGGAAGCTGGTGTCGTATGAGGTAGTGTACTTGCCTCTTTAGAATTAAGGATCCTATAATCTAAGACTGTGGGCCTCCTGGATCTGCACTAACACATAGAAGGGATGAGTCCTCAGTTGGGTTGGTGCATGGTTTAGAGTGTAGCTCCTTGCAGGGATGTTTTCTGAGTTTTATGAGTTACTTAGTGATAATGGAAACATTTCCCTGACCAGGTTACATTATAAGGATTTTGAGTTTCTTGAGGTGATGAACATTCTAACAGCCTTTAAATGCTTGACTCATGTACACCAATTTCCTAGGTTTTCTGTGTCTGAGATCCTTGTTAGCCTTTATCTACATGAAACAAGACCAACCATTATGGGCACCTTAGTGTGAGGGCTGTAAGCAAGCGTTCTGGCCAGAACAGCGCTGTGTGTGCGGCACCAACAGTTCTCCTGGATGTTCACTGAGGTTTCCACCTGGGGAGCTGTGGTCTGATAGGTTAGGGGCTTCACCCCTGGCAGATCTTCCTGCCACTTTAATTGGGCTCCAGACAAATGTGCCAGCTCTGCTGGTCTCTGGGCATAACCCTCTACCAGCCCAAGCTAAACAGCCTTGGAAAGAAAGCCAAGCATTATCAGGAGCCTGAACACAAGGAGAGCTGATCTCAAAACCACCAGGAACTCACCCGCAGCACTTGAAAACGGTGAGGAAGACAGTGTACTCAAAGGGCTCGGGGTTACGGTCCTTGTGTTTGTACTTCTCTCTGATTCTGTCTGGAAGCCCACTTTGGATCCTGTCACCAAATCTCCTAAATAAAACATTTAACCAAATAAATTTTAACGATCTAATGGCTGTTTTAATCACATGACTTAGGACGCAGGCAGCATCCCATCTAACAAGTAGAGGTGGCTCCAGAGGATTACAGGGAAGGAAAGGTTTTTAACAATAGAGGGGAGTGCAGAAAGGGAAATTATTAGCAAAGGATCCATTGTTTTCGGCAAGTCACCCTCCAAAGGGGAATGGAAGGAGTTCATCCATAAACTTAATAGCGCTGACCAGGAAATTCCCAGATCGACAGGTTATCGGTTAGTGTACTGGGGGGTGGAAATTGCACTTGAGCTAGGGGTTTACATCTTGCTTTAGTTACTTGAAAAGCTAAGTGCTGCCATTTTGGGTCTGTGGCTTCCTTTTTACCAGACCCAAAAAGAAAAAGCCCGACTTCAGAACTTGAGATTTGTATGTAGAAAGCTCTTCATGTGTCTTGCTCTGTGCTTGATCCCCACTGCTTCCGAGGGGCTTGTTAGTCACAGGGAAGAGTCCAAACTGGTTATTTCTTATGGGTCCTCTGGGCCCTGGCCTGTTATGTCCATGCTCAGGACTTGACTCCTGAGTGTAGAGAGTTACCGGATCACAGCTGGGCCAGAGCACATTCAGCTCTGCCCACACGGTCTAAATATATCCAGTGCCTACACCAACGGGCTCCTTTGGGACACTCTGCTTGAATCACAAGTGACAGGAGCGACAGGAAAACAATATTTTCCTTTTTCTAGTGATGCTCCTTGGGACAGTGGTCCTTCCTGCGTCCTTTCCATCCCGGCACATGCTAGTACCGCAGTGTGTGCCAAGCAGCATTACTAACTGTAAGAAATGTTCCTTGTGTAGAATAGAAGCAGGTATGTCCATGTTAACTTCACTTAGTCTTAACTTACCAAACGTCACCTTACAGGGGTATATACAATTCAATCTGAAAAAACCAAAACCATGCTAAAATCTCAGGGACCAAATTACCAAGTTTTGTGGAGCTACAATCTGACTCCCTCTAATGAACAACATTTGGTTGCCTAGAACTCATTGTTTATGGGTTATACTTTGAGCAGAGCAAGAGTGAAGTGAGAGGGACTTTGCAAAGAAGAACATTCCTGAAAGACATACAATTGCTATTTCCTGATCAATAAAATCATCAAAAGTGGACGCTTTTTTTGAGCATTTATTGGGTGTGAGGTTGCTAGGTGATTTTACATGTACTGTTTCATTTCACGCATAAAGTGTCCCTCAGAATCCTCATGTGACCTCCAAGTTTTGATGATGAAACTGAGGCAAGAGAGGCTAAGTGAATTATTCTTTTTAGGTTTCTTTGTATGTTCCAAAGCCCATACTATTTTAATCCTATGGGGAAATAGCAGGACACTTTTGCTACCACTAAAGGCTCAACATTAAGTAAAGATTTCTATTAGCTTGTTTCCATTAATATTTGACAGAGAAGATGGGGTATTCCATTGAGAAAAAAAGGGTGCTTGGAAGTTATATTCATCTGTATATCCACATACCTTTGCTTGTTGAAGGAAAAAGAATCTCTTGGTCAACCCCTCCTTTATTCTTCTCGTGTGTGACGATACATTGGTGTTCTTTATCCATTGACTCCTCACTCACGGTCAGCCAGGTGTATTTCATGTATGTGTCCTTCATCTTCATGGTTTCTCCCTGCTGTGACTTCAGAACTGTTTTGCCATTCTTTTCTTTCCAATCTATATTAATAACATCAGAGAAAAAGTCCTCAAGAAGACAAAGATATGTTCCAGCCTTATGGAGTTTTCTTTCATCTTCTGAAGGAAGAAAAATTGTGGGCTTGGGGAAAGTGTCTTCATCAGGACTTTTATCTGTGGGAGCAAATGGGAGAGCAATTAAGGCTGTTGTTAGTGGGGTACTTGGTCATCTCAGTTGGTTAAGCATCTGCCTTTGGTTCAGATCATGATATCCTGGTTCATGAGTTCAACTCCCATGTGGGGCTCTGTGCTGACAGCTCAGAGCCTGGAGCCTGCTTGGGATTCTGTTTCCCTCTCTCTCTGCCCTTTCCATACTTACACTGTGTGTGTGTGTGTGTGTGTGTGTGTGTGTGTGTGTGTGTGTGTCTTTCTCAAAAATAAATAAACATTTTAGAAAAAGCTGTTATTAGAGAAACACAAACATGAGTGTTTAGAAACCCCTGACATATAGAAAATGCAAGGAAAATGTTGGCATAAAATTAGTGCTTACAGCACCTTCTTCCACCATGGGTCTGAGTTGCTTACTTTCCTAGTTTCCATGGGCAAGAGGTTCAGGAGGTTACCTAACTTGCCCAAAGTCACAGCGATTCAGTGGCAGAGTCTGGATTAAAATGTGGAATTATGTTAAACAGTACACAGTCACTGGTTGGACTGGGAATTATTTCCAGGCACACTTGACAATCTATCAGGCTTCAAATAAGGATCCCACACCCACTCTGACACCTGCGTTCTCCTTGACGGAATGGCTTGCCATCACATCTGAACCACATCGAGATTTTGAGCAGGGCAATGTCTAAAGCTGCTAAAACTTCTATTTTAAACTTACTCATTATTTTCAGAAATGTTCTTATCAAGTAATGTACTGGTCAAATTCTGGTTTACTTTAGGAAATACTCACTGGAAGCCCATTTTATCTAGGAATTTCACTTGAGCTTGACACATGACGAAGAAGACACCATATTTTGACACTTAGCATCTCTCCCCAAATTTGGGTCTGCCCTACAAGTCTGCTGAATGTGTTCTCATACCCCAAATTCTCACTGATTTCACCGGCTGAATAATGTTATATGTAACTGGTGTGATGTTAACAGTTATGGTTCCAGAGTTTCTTGTAGACATAATGTTAAAACATTTCACAAAACATCATAGATTTCCAAGGCATATCACTTGGATATTTGAATGTTATCTAATTATATATTTAATGTTAATGTAGTGATTGAAATTATAAATAGTAGAACCCTTTCCAATTTGATTTTCAGCTGAAACACTAATGATTTACTAATTTTCTGTCTCGGCTATTTTGGATTTGTAATGACAATTTCATGGCTATGTTCTTAAGAAGAATTGGATTTCTGGATTTCTCCTTTGAGAAGAAAAGACAAAAAAAAATTCTTGGAAATTTCTGTCTGTGTCACAACCCTCCTGAATTTCATATTAAATCAGCAAGCAGGCAGTGATGAGATTTTATCATGCTGTAAATAGAATTAGTTCATAATGTGGTTGTTTTAGTTTTGTACTTCTTGCTTGTAGAAGAAATAGCATCTTATTGATTATAATAGTAAAGCACTTTACTCCAACCATATACTTTGTTTTTATTTTCAAAAGCATGTTAATGTAAAACAATATTAATTTAAAAATCTTATGTGATATTTACATCATTTTAGCCTCCATTTACTACATTAAAGATTTAGTTTTCATCTTAGGAAGTTTGATTTTCTTGTAGAAGTACTTCTGGTTCATCACAGTAAAGAAAATTTCTGAAGCGTAAGACATAATGCTTACCTCCTGTCCCTTTTGCTCAGCTAGATTCTGGAAGTTTCATTCATTTCAGATAGAAGGAATATTGAACTCCCATAACTTTCTCAACGTGATAGTTACCTGAGCATTAATAGCCTACTTGATTATATATGGTTAGTGCCAGCATTAGGGGTAATTATTTACATGGTTTTTCTTTCAACATTCTTCTTTAAATTTATTACAGTGTTTATTATGGCAACAATCATTTTCATTATGCATTAAATGGAAACCTGTTTACAAATAGGTAAACTTGTTTGTTATATACTTATATAATAAAACATTTTGGAGGTTGCCTGAGTGGTATAATTTTATGAAGATGAATCTGTATATATTCTATATAAATTTATCAAATGTCAACCATGATATTAATGTGTGATATTTCAAATTTGCCATTGTTATTGATTGAAAGTTTCTCTATTTTATTCTTCTCATTTTTCTTTTATTAAAATGTAAATTATAGGTATTTCATATATAAATATGAATTTCAAACTAATGACATTTCTAAGTATATTTAAAAGTAGTAACTATATCTATAATTTTTTTCTAAACACATCTGAACTCTACTTTAAACATTTAATTGTTTTTCTACTATATGCAGGCATGAAGCCCAAACTTGTTCCTGTTAGAGATGTTATCAATTATGTTAAAGGATTAAGATTTAAAGTACTTAGAAAAACTGGAAAGATTAAAAAAATACATTTTAATTTCATTTTTGGTGCCAAGTGAGGGAAAAGTCCATTGAACAAATACAAATACCTCTAAATTCAAGTTACTTGTGTATCAGTGCACAGTTGTAGCAGTTAGAAGTACAGATCAGTCGTCTGGACAATTTCCGCTCAGTCAGTGTGATTGGCTACAAACCTTTCTTCACACTGGATACAATTCTCCCTTTAGGTGTGAAGTGGAACAATCTATCTAGCATCCATTTTGTGTAAGACAACATGCAGAGTAATTTATCTACGTTCTCTCATTTAATGTTAGTCTACTCCTTCTGAATACATACTGTTACCCCATCTTATGGATTAGGAAACTGAGGCCAGAGAAAAACTGCCCAAGTTCACTTAAGCAGTGAATGGTGGAGAGAGAGCCCCAGGTCAGCCTGAGTCCAAATCCCATGTTCTCTGATGACACCCTTTCACCATCAGAAAAGGCAATATGTCAACTCACAAAACTTACCTGTTGTGATGAACTTCATTCTGGGGCCAAACATTTTTAAGACAATTACAAGTTTTACATGAGCACTTTAAAGTCCACGTCTGACACCAAGTCAGATCCTATCACAGTAGTTGCACAGTGCTGGACCTTTGCTGAGAGGATTGTATTAAAGTCTCTCCTAAGACTTCCACATCTAAGCCTCATCGCGTTCCTCTTTGTCCTAAACATTCCTATTATCCCGTATGACGAGTTCTTGCCTTCCCTCTAAGATTTTCAAAAATTACCATCTTCTGATATTTACCTGTGACACCAAATTTTGTTCCATCGCCAAAGAATTTTATATAATGATTCCATAGTGATTCCATCCATGTGAAATCTTTAGTGTGATTTAGCTTCTCTGAGCTCTTCAAATTCAGTGAATTATGCTGGTCTACATGGGATTTTGATCCAGGTTCATTTATGAAAATGGGAGATTATAATTAAAATTATTATCAGTATTATTAGCAATTTGTTTGTGATGATTGTGTCCTCCAAAATGATATTTAATCTCACAGGACCAAAGCTTCCCTTATGAGAATGCAGGATTTGGGTGTAACAATTGGATCTATGTCCATCATGCATGGATACTTGTTCCTTCATTTGTACCCTGCTTTGCCTGAATAAATGTCAAATTCTCTGAGCAATCACTACTGAAAGTGTGCCTTTCACGCACCAGTTAAGTAATCACTTGCCTCTCTTATCTACATCATTTCCAATGTTAAGAAGATCAAATGAACATGGGCTAAAGTCTAATAGTATGGGGTTTGTTTACTGAACTGCTTCACCTGTGTTGTCCAACGCAAATGGCTTTTTCCCACCAACAACACAAGCACACGCCCTCCAAGTTTTCACCAGAAATCTCTACCTCAAACACCCTTCCAGCTCATGCCAAATATTTGGCTTGAATCTCCCAAGTGAGCCTTCGTGGCAGAATGACTAGATCAATGGCCAGTTGCCTGTTCCTCCAAGTCTCCCATTGTCACATTGGACCCCTGGACAGTTACCTGCCTGACCATGTCTGCTGAAGGTCACCATCTGTTAATGACATCCAATGTCATGGTGTCCACAGTAATGATGCAGTGATAGCATGAAATGCATCTGTTTAAAGACATGTCTTTCATTTTATAAAATAGTTGTGGAAGGTAATTCTCACTATTTCATTTCATATTCCCCTAAAGGACTCATGCTTTGAATGTTTTTTCTAATTTTATGATTGGAAAGGCATAACATATTTGAAATCCTTGTGTACTTCATTTCAGCAGTTAATAAGAAGTATGTACTCCACAATATTTATCTCCTACATGAAATATTTGAAAATAAAATATCTCCCTATGTTTATTACTAGACCATAACAGACCTTTTTTCTCCTACTTTCCTTAGTCCTTTTGATATTCTATTTTTATTTCATGGCCTAACTGTACTGTGTATTTTATTCTAGGCCTTCTCAAGTAGATTAGGGGAATAGGCAATATAAATAAATGAGAAATAGTATGTGCATTAGAACTTGTTCCTTTTTCTGCCCCAGACCTTGATAGTTTAGTAGGTCTGCCTCGAAGATGACATGACCAATGGGAGAAGATGTTTCCAAACCCTGCTCTGAGGTATAGATGCAAAACATGCAGAACTCAAACACACATCAGTGCCAGAGCCTAAGGGGAAGCTTCAGCTCCAACATTACCCCTCATGAGACAGGGGTTATGCTTCATGCCTTATGATTCAGTCCTGCACAGCCTCTCATTTTACAAGGTGCTCCTCTAACAATACTACTTGGACAGGATATCAACTCGAAGTAAACTCAAGTAAAGCTAGTTTTAGAGGTAGCTCTGGTAAAAACAATAAAGAAGTTTAATATGGATTTGGTAAATATTACTTGGGAGCAAAGTCTCTATACTTTATTGTACATTTCACATACATAGAATGGCAGAATAAACCAAAAAAATGTTTTTATTATGCAAAAGGGTAAATGATCTCTTCCAATGAGATTTTTAGTGATATCATCATCTGGGATACCGAAAACAGATTCTCAGACCCTGCAATGACTAAGAAGTTTGTTCTAACGTATACATTTTAGATGCATGTGAAGAGTCTCTAAGGGGAAAAAAAAGCAGTATTTCTCAGCTGATATTTCAAATGATATACTTTTAATGTGTAAGTTCAATAAATAAAGAATAAACTATTATGAATAAACATTTGACTTTACATCCTGTATATAAGTTTATATATTCAAGTTGCAAAACTTTCCAACTTTTTTACATCTAGCTATTTTTATTGAAAAATGAGAGATCACCTCATATTCAGGCTAACAATGTTTGAGGTAATGCTTATGACATTCGACTCACTTAAAAGCTGTTAACAGTGAGTCATAGAATTTAAAATGTTCTGCAAATCTGACCATTTGTTGGAAAGTGATCTGTAGACCACATGGTAATTAATACATTGTTCTGTACTCTTGTTTAAATAAAGAACTCTGGTGGGTGGTAATTTGAATTCTGGAGAAATGTTATTTATGACAGCTGACCATGTCCCAACGTTTTTGGTAGTCATTTTCATATTTAATTCCATTTAGTCCTCGTCACATCCACTAGAGATGGTTGTCACCTTGACAGAATGAATGGATCGGAATCTAGCAAATATTAACAATAGTTGGGGTGCCTGGGTGGCTCAGTCGGTTAGGCGTCCGACTTCAGCTCAGGTCATGATCTCGCAGTTTGTGGGTTTGAGCCCCATCTCAGGCTCTGTGCTGAGAGCTCACAGCCTGGAGCCTGCTTCAGATTCTATGTCTCCCTCTCTCTCTGTCCCTCCCCTGCATATAGTCTGTCTCTCTCTGTCTCAAAAATAAATAAACATTAAACAATTTTATAAAAATATATTAAAAATAGTAAGTGTCCCTATAAAATGTGTCTTTCTCTTTCATCTTTCTCTTTTCCAATTTTTTTTCCATAATGGGCATGTAATCTTTTTATAATTTTAAGAAAGCAATAGCCAGTGAATCCAAATTTATTTGCTAAAAAATGACTGTACATAACACGATAGATTTAGATTCAGAGACACATTTTTCTCTCAACTACAGTCTCCTAAAACATTTTTTTGAACCTCCTGAATTATATCTATGTTGTCATTATCTAATTAGATTGGCTAGAATTTACATGGAGTATGGAGTATGTAGTCACTTCAAAAAAAGAGAGCAAGAAAGTTGCTTTTCATTTGATAAATTCATTTCTACCTATGATCACAAGCACTAAGGAAACCAAAATATATCATTTCTTTCATTTTTCCATTGTTTTGCTAGCGTTGTGAAAATTCTTTCAAAATTGTATTTGATTAGATCTACTAAGCTTTCTAGAAACCTCCCCGGGATTCTTCCTCATCCAGGCAAAATGTCATCTGTAAGGCTAAGGAAGGATGCACACATTTACTAGCCTGAATTTAGAAAAGACAAACTCAGCTTATGACCTTTGAGAATATGTTTGTACAGTTAAATATGTCCATACCTGATGAATGAACTTGTGACAAAGTGACCGGATTTGTCATTTTTTGTTCTTTCTCTTTGTTGGTCATTTTTGGAATCAAAGAAATAAAATATACAAATTTCTTTAAAAATCTTTCAACACAGAAATCCCAAATGTCCTTAACATCCCCACCCCTCAGGGACCCCTGGCCCCAGTTGCTCTAGCAAGTTAGCTCATTGTCAATGTCATCCATGTGAGTGCAGGTAACAACTACCCCCAAGGACTGGGACAGGATCCCACTGCCGTTTTTGACCACACTGGGACTGAATCCTGGATTTCTGAGGCAGCACCAGCACCTAGCCTGCTGCCCCTGCATCGCCTGCCTCCCCTCCCTATGTTATATGGAAGAATGAAAGAATATTTACCTGTAACCCTGAGCAGGGTGCCAGGACCGAACTCTTTGTGGTCATAATAATAATAATTCCCATCATACCAATGTCACTGTCTGAAAAGCCTTTACAGAAACCTCCCTTGGTGCAGGCTTTTAAAATTGTGCCCATACTTTTTCAATACTTATATAAATATTGAAAAGTGGGACCTGCTAGCATTAAACAAAGATCAATCTTAAGCAAAATCACAGTAGAGATGAACGTGGTCAAGATGGATGAACTGACCCCTCTGCCTGGGCAGCTCGGTTCTGTCTTTCCACCTCACTCACACGCATTGGAGAGTATGATTTTATTTTTTCTCAACACTTTGCTGAATCCTCTCAATTTCTTTTCTTGAGAGGTTTTCATGTATCAGAGCAGTTCTTTTTCTAGAATCTAATTTAGTTACTTCCATAATTTTCAATAAGGAACAAAAATAGAAATAATACATTTGAGTATTTAATAAATGAAAGTTGATATTTTCACAAGTTTTTTTTGTTGTTTCTATGTACTGGGGGTGGGTAGCTGGTTTGATTGTAAAGTATGTTCTTTCCAGAATCCCATTCCCAATGATAGTAGACCAGTTGAGAGTCTGAAATCCTAATGATGATCTCTTAACCTATTTATGCTGAGGCTGGTCTTTTTTTTTTTAATATAAATTTATTTTTGAGAGACACAGAGAAAAAAGAGAGAGAGAGAGAACAAAGAAGAAGCATAAAGAGAGGGAGACACAGACTCAAAGCAGACTCCAAGCTGAGTTGTCAGCACAAAGCCCGATGGGGGGCTCGAACCCACACACTGTGAGATCATGAACTGAGCTGAAATCGGATGCTCAACCAACTGAGCCTCACAGGTGTGCAGAGATTGCTCTCTAGACTTGACAATGCCTCTGTCCTTTCCAGGGCACTGGTTTAAAATCCTGAGCTGATCCTCAGAGGATCCTATTTGGTTCGGTCTTTCTGCCGCGGTCCCAGCGTGAGCAGAAAGGCAGCTGTGAGTCCTACACTGAGTCCTGCCTGTAGTTCACGTGCTCCGGCTCCTCTGCCGGACTCAGCGCTTCCAGAGAATTTGCTGCTGATACGGAGAGAAGACTGAACACAACGTGGGTCAAAAGGGCTTGTCATTTTTAAAAATTTATTTATTTAATTTGAGAGAGAAAGAGAGAGAGAGAGAATGGGAGCAGGGTCATAGGAAACAGAGAGAGACAAAATCCCAGGCAGCTCCCTGCTGTCCATGCAAAGCCAAAGTAGGGCTCATCTCAGGAATCCTGAGATCATGACCTGAGCTGAACCCAACAATTGGACGCCTAACCAACCGAGCCACCCGGGTGTTCCTAATAACTTGTTCTTTTACAGAAATGTTCTAAGAATCACATTGGGAGAATTAATAAATGCATATTCAACAAGTCTTATGTGATCATTTTAGGGGGAGAAGGACTATTTTACTGCACTGTTTTTTAAGAAGCATTGTTTTCTGCATGAACAGTAATACAAATAATATGTCTTTACTAGTTAAGCTTTCAACTAAAGAGTGGATTTGAAAGGTTAGGCTCAGAGGAGTAAATATTCAGAATTTAAATTATGGCTTAATCTTTCTAATATTAATGGTCTCCACCACCGTTCTCTTTGGAATGGACAAATGTATATTGGGTCTCAGAATTTGCCACAGTATCTAGCCATGTGACTTGAAGTAAATAACTGAACTTGTCTAAGCTTCAGGTCTTTTTTTTTGCAACTGAAATAAGAGGAGCTCCTATATAGGACTGTTGAGCATTGAGATACCAGACTGAAACTATTCAACATGGTATCTGGCCCTCAATAAATATTAGCTAATATTATTGTTCTCTTTAATGGGATGGCTTGGAGTTCCTTTATCAAATTTTCCACTCAACACAATGTATAAATTTTATAAGCAATAAATATTACATAAATTAAGAAAGCAAAAGACCTCATGAATCCAAGACATTCTGTGTCTCTGATGGCCACACGCTAAAAAACAGAGGCCCCAACAAGCCACAATCTAGAATACTTCTCCACTAGACGACAAGGTTTTGGAGTGTTGGGACTGTGCCTTGTTCACCCTTTTATCTCTAGGGCCCAACATAGAAACTGTCTTCAGTCAGTGTCTGTTGAGACAATAAATGAGCACACGAGGATATAAAACCACACAGACAGATTTTTTCATGGAGTCTGGAGCTGAAATGGTTTACTGAGCTCAAGGATTCCATTCACCTGGTCCAT
>PISW01012498.1:0-32303 GCA_004023785.1 Mungos mungo | reverse complement strand
CTCCAAGGTCTTGCACACGTTTGGGGGCTGTGGCCACGGTTCTGTGTTCATGTTCATGGGCTGGAAAGACCCTATCCCCCAACTCCTAGCTGAGCCGGGAGTCTGCCAATCATAAGTAGGACACAGGGGCGAGAGGAGACACTGTTTTACAGGTGGGGGAGGGGTAGAGGAAGAGGGAAAGCTGGGCGTCGGTGGGAGGGGGGAGTAGGGCATCTGACCTGTCGTCCAGGGCTCCTTCCGAAACACCCAAGCAGTGGCTTCCACCAGGTGCCCTGGTGGCCCCCAGCTCAGCCGTGCCCCTCATGCCCCACCCCTAGCAGCTGGCTCAGGACCTGGGGGAGAGGATGTGGGGGTGGCTGGGCACCGGCAAGCCAGCAGCAGGCTCTGTCCTCTTCCCAGACCCCAGCCGCTGCTGCCTGTCTCCAGAGCAGGCCCCGGATTCCTTCTCAATGCGCCCCCCCCCCCGTCCCCCGGCACTGGCAAGACAGGGCAGCCCCTGGGGTTCCGTGTGGCCTTGGATGTGACCTCAGAGAGACACCTGTCTTCATGGGCACTGCTGGCACACCAGGGGGAATTCGGGCATGTTCTTGGCGCGGCCGAGCACCCCTGGGGCGGGCGGGGGAGGGTCGCGTTCAGAGCCAGGTCAGGTCTCTTGTTCTGTTCCATCCTCAAGGGTGGTGGACTGAGGACTAATGGCCTCTCAGACTTCCTCTTCTGTACCTGGAGGTGGCGGCATCTCTGGAGGAGGAAGGTCACCAGAGATCTTGGTAAAGGTGACAGAGTGCCCCGAGGCAGCAAGATCTCTGAGATGGCCAGAAACGTGTAGAAAAGTCCTCAGAGACCCTCTTGGTGGTTGCCCCATTTTACAGATAGGGAAACTGAGGTCTTCAGAAGGGGAGGGATGTGCTCAAAGTCCTTACTGGGTTTCTAGCAGAACCAGGGCCAGGTCAAGGCACTCCCCACCATGGTGTCTGCCTTCTTGGCAGGACTGTGTGGATGCTCCCTCTTCTGGGAAGCCTTTCTGGTTTTCCCCAGGACTGTGCCGAGTTTTCCCTTTTATCTCGAATTCCTCAAGGTCCGCTGTTCATAGCTGGTCACTCGTGCTTGTCACCTTGTATGGGGACCGCTGACTAACCAGGGGGTTTCTTTGAGAGCAGAGTCTGTGCTCTTCCCCGGGCCTGGCACATGGCCTGGCATGGACTTGGTGCTTACTAAGTGTGCGTGGGATGAACAGAAGAGAGAGGGAAAGGGAGAGAGGGAGGGAGTGAAAGCAGGAGTGATGAAGAAGGAGAGAAGGGGGATGAATTGGGGGCTTCAGCCCCCGGAGGGGGCGGGGCACAACGGAGGCAGATACAAACAACCCCGACCGTCTGCAGGAGGGAGATGGGCCCAGGCCAGGAGAGAGGGTTGAGAAGGTGTTGGGCACCCCCCCCACACTGGGTCCCCTGCTGAGGGTTTCTGATGATTCCCAAGGGTCACAGAGTGCCTCTCCCCCCTCCTGACCTCCTTCTTTCCTCTCCCTGCAGGCGGCGTCCCCTGGGACCTGGAGAGCCCCCCCGTGTGCCTAACTGTGGGGCCAGGACCCGTCCGCACCCTGCTGAGCCTGGAGGATGCCGTGTGGGCCAGCTGTGGGTCGCGGGTCACCGTGCTGGATGCCACTAGCTTGCAGACTCAGGTACTGGCCCCACCTATGGCTCAAGGCCATCGTCCACAGGCTGTCTTGCTGGGCACAGCCTGCTGCCCCTCCTTAGGCTCTACCTGGCACTACGTTTGGCTTCAGCTGCAACCTAGGGATCAGTGAGGGTTTGCTAAGAAGCAGAGGGCCCCCCAAGTCACTGTCGGGCCCTGCCCTCTGCCCCCAGCATCCAGCAGGCATCCCTGGGCGGCCCGGAGGCGAAGGATCCTGACCACTGGGCTGAACCGTGATCTTCTGTAACCTGTGGGCTGGAACTGGTGTCCCTGCCTCGCACTGTACCCGGGGCCTGGCTGTGCTGAGGGGCCCAGGGGGGATGCAGCCGTCCTGGGGGTGCCTGGGCTCCTTAAATAGCTGCCTGGCCCTCCCTGCCCTGCTGGGAGCGGAGCACTGCCTGTCCCTTGGCCCCCGGGGTGAGGGCCTCCATGCAGGCCCTCCGTCCGGACTCAGCCTGGGCCCGTGCCTTTCCAGGCCTGTCCACACCCCAGGGCCCCTCCTGGGCGGCAGGCGTGAGGCTGGACATGGCTCCTCAGTGGTATTTCGGTGACGTTTGCTATCATTTGACTGGTTTGGAGTATCAGCTTGGGATGAGGCCTTGATGGCTAGGCCCAGAACAGATGTCTGGGTTTCGGCTCAGGGTCGGACAGACAGCTGCCCCAGTGAGGAGCGGGCATTGCCGTTCGCCCTCCCGGTCATCTCTGCAGATTGGCTGTAAATTGGCTACCCAACAAACAGGCAAGAGCACTAAGGGAGGCCTGCCATTGTAAGATCACAGGGGATGGACACCGGGCCAGGTAGGGAAACTGAGGCTCAGGGAGCTGTGGGCTCACAGAACCAGAGGGTTGAGGCTTTGAGTTCTAATCATCCTTCAGAGGAGAAGGGGATTGGGAGCTAAAGGTGGTTCCTGGGCCCTGCTCTGGGGACAGAGCCCGAGGACCCGTGACCTCACTCGTGCAGCTGGGCCTGGCAGGGGGGAGCGGGGAGGGGGGACTGCGGGGAGGGGTCAGGAGGCGTGAGCAGGAAGGAGTCTGCTGCCTCTCACTCTGGATTTCTTGGTCTTCTTTCTCCTGCGGGGAGGCGGGGGGGGGGGCAGAGCGGGGAGGGGAGCCCTGAGCAGCTGCAGCCACAGGCCCCCTTCCCAGCTCCTGATTTGCTCCGGGGGCCTGTCTGTACCTGGTCCAAGGGCCTCTCCCCTCCTCTGCCTTCTGAGAGGAAGCAGAGCAGGGAGACCTGGCTCTCCAGGGCCTTCGGGGTCCCCTAAACTCCTGGGTCTCAAGTCCCCTGGAAGGAGGAAGGACAAGGCCCGTCTCGGACTCCTTGGCTCACCCCCTGCAGCCCCTCCCCTGGCGTCCCTGCACTATCATCCCAGCAGCCCGGGTGCCCTCTCTGCTCTCCCCTGCACGCACCCTGTGCAGGCTTTGCCTCCTGGAGGAGGGCTGGCCTGAGGGGCCCTCGACCGGCAGCAGGGGTGGGAGGAGGGGTCTTAGTCCTGCTCATGGGGGCCTCCAGACTGATGGGGGAGACCTAGCCCTGGACAAGGGGGGCCTCCAGTCTGATGGGGAAAGACCCTGCCCTGCCCAACGGGGCCTCTAGACTGATGGGAGAGACAGAGCCTGCCCTTGGGGGCCTCCAGACTGATGGAGGAGACACAGCCTGCCCCTGGGGCCTCCAGTCTGATGGCGGAAGACCCAGCCCTGCCCAAGGGGGCCTCCAGACTGATGGGAGAGACACAGCTTTCCTTTGGGGGCCTTCAGTCTGATGGGGGAGGCCCAGCCCTTTACTTGGAGGGCCTCCAGTCTGATGGGGGAGACATAGCCTTGGTCGCTATGTGGGAAAAGTGAGCCCAGAGGTGTGAAGAAGCCAAGGACAGAGAGAGGATGAGATGGAGAGGTGCAGGCTCTTTGAGGCCCCTGTAGGCCAGAGGACATTCCCACCACTGCCATCAGGGGAGGGTGGAGGGGGAGGGAGGAGGCAGCTGAGGACGTTGGGAGGCAGGATGTGAACAGAGGTGTTTCTGAAGGAGAATCATCTGAGGAGGGGTCCTGAGGACCCAGAAAGCACAGGCCTGGGGGAGTTGGCCCTGCTGGCTGCTGGGGAGAACCGTGGGCAGCGGCGACTGAGTGGCTCAACAGAATGTGCTCCCGCCTCCGGGCCCTGAGACTTCCTGGAGGGGGCTGGGGGGCACCACCAAAGGCAGTGGCCCCGTCTCTGTCCTTGTCACGCCCCCCACCGGGTTCCCTGGACGCCCCAGGCCCTTGGAAGTGTGCAACCAGCTGGCCGGGTGGCCCTGCTCTGTCCTGCCAAACTGCGCACCCTTGGACGAGGCACTGAGCCTTCCTGGGCCTCAGCTGCTTCGTCCGCAAAGTGAGATGTTAACAGTCCTCTGCAGGCGGCTGAGTGAGAACATGCATGTAAAACGGCTGTTTCGCCCAGGACCTGGCACGTAGCAAGTGCTCAGTGAGCATTAGTCATCCCTGTAATTGTGTCCCGGACTTAAATCCTTGTTGCAGCACATGTGGCTTGTTTGGAGAGTCCGGCTCCCTTTGGGCGGGTGTGGCTGCTGGGCACGGGGTGCGAGGTGTGCGTCCGCATCCCGGCTGTGCCACCCTCTGGCTCCGCTGGTGGGACGGCTGCCCCCTGCCGACAGCAGTCCTAGGGCGTGAGGCAGACGGCCGAAGGGCAGGACACGGGTGAGGCCGCGCCCTGGCCATCTTACACCCGATTCTGCCGCCCGCAGCCACAGCGCAGTCCTACCCCGGCCCCGGAGCCCGGCTCTGGCCCCACCGTCCCTGGGGCTGAGCAGCCACCTCGCCCCGGCTGGAGACTGTGATGATTTAAGAATAATTCTGGACCGGCTGCTCTCAAGAAGGGGATCAGTATGGCCTTTCAGCTGCTTTGCATGCCCAGATGGTGTTGGGGGGCGTCAGGTGCAGGAGGCTGGACGGACGAAGGGACGGTGGGTCAGAGGGTGCATGCATCCCGTCTGCGGCTTGGGAAACTGGACAGTCATGTGCTGCTGGTGTGGGCAGCTCGCCTTCGGTCTCCGTGACCCTTCAGCGCAGTAACGAGGTGACGCCGCGCACAGGAAACGCTGCGCTCCGCTGCCACTTGCATGGCTAGGAAGCCCGCGCACCGCGGCGCTGGGCTCGGGGGGCTATCTCCGCGTGGCCGCCGCTGAGGGCGCCCTCGTTGGCGCCCAGTACACGGTCAGCCGGGCCCGGGGGAGCGGGCTGGGAACCCGGCTGCTGTGCTCCTGCGCAGCCGCCTGGGGCCCAGCGCACACCTCCGCACCAGAATGCGTCACTTCGGAGGAAGGGCATCGCTTGCGAGCAGCGTCGCGGCGCAGCCTCCCCCAGGCTGGGGAAAGCCCTCCATGGGGATTTGAGATCCTTGCAACTGCTCAGAGCCCCAAGCCAGAAGGCCCCAGAGCGGGCTGGTGGCTGCAGGTGTGGCAAGCGGGGCGCTGGGCCAAATGTGGAGACATAGGGGGTTAGTGTAGGGCTTGTGTTAACTCTAAGGAGCTTTGCCTGATTTTTCTCGCCCCCAGGAAATGAAAATAGCCAATATATTTTGAGTACTTGGTGTGGATCAGGTATTCTGCACAAATTAACGTGTTTAATCCTCAAATCACCTCACCCTGTGAGATGAGCATTATCACTCACATTTTACAGATGAGGCAACAGAGGCACAGAGAGGTTAAGGGACTTGCCCAAGGTCACACAGCTAGAAGGAGGTGAAGCTGGGATCTGAGCACAGGCATCTGAGTCCTGAGCCTGCTCTTGACCTCTGTGTTGGCCGCCTGGGTAGACGGAAGGCTGCATTTGTCCCCTGCAAGTTTCTGTCCTGTTACCTGTAACTCCTGGGAACTTTTATTCGTTTATGTACTTGATTTCTCCACCAACACGTCTTCCAGGCTGAGAATTGCTGCTTGTTCATTTTTATTTCCCCGGTGCCCGGCTTACACAGCAGTGCTCTGAGTAAATAGTCATGGCGGATGGACAGATGGGTGTCCTGATTTCCAGGGCCTCTGTGTGGGCTGGAGGGATGGACGGACATGAGTAAGACCTGCTCTCAGCTCATGGGGAGCTCAGAATCCAGTGTGGGGAGCAGACCTGGGGCAGCGTCAGCCCAGGGTGAGGGGACTGGGAGGGGGAGGCATGGGGGGTGTCGGATCCAGCCAGAGGAGGCAAGGTGCCTGGAGGTCAGGACCCCTGCACCGGGCCGGGCTGGGGTGTGGCTCTGATGAGGCAGGAAGGGAGGTGGCAGGAAAGATGCTCTGAGCAGAGGGAGCACCAGGAGCTGGGCCAGAGTCAGCCTGGCGGTGCATGGACGCAGTCTGGAGGCCTCCCCGGAGACAGGCCCCTGGGCGGTGCCCCCGGGCCTCCAGCTGTCTCCATTTAGGCCCACTTGGCCCCCGTTGGCCGCCCCTGACCTTGCTGAGCCTGTCCCCCGTGGAGCCAGTGCCCATGGTCTGTCTCTGGGCTTGACGCTAGCCCACCAACTGCTTGTTCAGCTCCTTGATCCCAGCGGAATGGCAGCGAGGCCTGTTAAATAATAATGTAGCTCACCGGGGCCTGTGTCAACACCGCATCCTCGTGTTCATTATCTAGATCGGCACCTTCAAAGTCTAATCCAGTCGTATGGAGTTCATTTTAACCGACCGCTGGAGGGGAAGCCGGCTGTGGGATGACTCTTGCATCTTAATTTAAAAAAAAAAAATAAAAAAAAACGTATTGGTGACAGGTTCCCTGGAAGGTGCTGGAACGTGGGGCAGGTTGTGTCCGTGTTTGGGGACCAGGCCTGGCTCCTGTCCCACAGGGCTGTGGTGAGGGTTAATCGGGGCAGCCTCTCTCTCATTAGACCCTGGCTCCCCCATTCGCACCCGGGGAGAAGCCTGTCTGGACCCCCTCCCCTCCCCCAGACGCGCTGGGTCACACCCCTGCGGCCCCCTGCAGCGGCACCAGGCTGTTCTCCTTCACAGCACTGGCCCCAGCTGCGTGTGGACGTTTTGGGGACAATGATCAGATTAACCAGACGGAGGCCACGTGAGGGTAGGAGGCTGTTTGACGCATAGCAGGTGCTCAGCGAAGGGCCGTGAAGGCCTTGGGCACGTCCCTTAGTAGGGGAATGGGCTCAGAGTGTGGCGGGTCCCCTCGGCGAGGGGGGGACACTTGGGCAGGGCGTGTACAGAACAGGAGGTGTGATGTTAACCTGCTTCAGAGCTCAGCACTGAGCCCATGAAAGGTGCTTCGCAAAGTGAGTATGGTCGATAATCCCACTTTGCACTGGCTCCCAACTTCCTGCAGCCCCCCCCCCCCAGCCCCACAACCCCTTCGCCCAGCACCTGGGCCCTGGCCTCTGATACAGGCACTGATGCTTTTTGTCACCAAGCATGCCCAAAAAGAAACTTCTCTGGATTCCTGGACACCACCAGCCCCCAGATTTCCCCCGGCCCACCCCCACGTGCACCCTCCTTCCCCACCCTTAATTTTCACGTTTAGTGCCCAAACTTAGTTTGCATGTATTAGCCGTTGTAAATCTATCAAAACAGTGTGACGTGGCATGAATAATGCATCACTGGGCTGTATTAGTTTTCTGTCTCCTACCTTATTTATGACACGAAACGGGTGGGAATTTGCAAAAGCGAAATCTAGGCGCAGGGCTTCCTGGGTAATGGTATGCAAATTGGCATGAGGGCGGAAAGATTCACCCCGTCCTCGTCCTCGGGGCCGGGGGCCAGAGCTCCGGGTGGGGGCCGCCTGAGCGTGCAGGGCGGGGCTCACGTCACAGCACAGAGTCCTCTCCGTTCCACAGTTCTGTCTTAATTATTTTAAGCGTGCACGTCATTATATTGTCAGCCTGTTATTTATTATATTTTTTTAAATTAAAAGTTGGCAGGTGAAACTTGAGGCATTGGTTTTGTAAAGACTGTGAAAGACTTCCCAGAAGGCTCAGTTAGTGACAAGGAAAGCGAGTTTTCCAACAGTAGGAGGAATGGAGGTTAGACTTTCAGAAGAACTTCCTTTCAGGGAGCTTGGGAAGGGGAGGGGGCGGGGGTGGGTTTGGGGATCCTGTGGGCCCCCCTCCTGGGGGTGTGTTGAGGGGGTCAGGCGTAGCTCAGGGCTGACTCTGCTCCGGGCATCTCTGGGGGGTGTGAGGAGGAATCTGCAGGCTGTCCTGCAGGCCTGGGGGACGGTCAAGGGGCAGGGCTCCAGGCCCCCTCTCTCCTCACTGGGAAGAGCTCAGATCTTTCTTGTATCCCGTATCTGGTCTCCCCCTGTCCTGGAAGGTTTAGGTTGGCAAAGGATTTCATGGTTTAAAAACAAGTAGTTTGAAGCTGGGCTCGGGGAGTGGGCTGTGTGAAGCCATGGCGGAGAGCAGGGCGGTGGTGAGGGGAAGGCAGATGGAAGGGGTTATTATGGAGAGAACAGATGGCGGGGGCTGCAGGTGAGGGAGGGGGCAGACGGCGGGGCAGGGGGCAGTCCTCCGCCGCTGAGCCCCTGCCCCCCAACCCCCCAGTGTCTCTGGCGGTCAGTCTGTCCTCCGGTCCATGTGGCTCTCCCATGTGCCCCCACCCACCCCTCTGTGGTTACTCACTGCCCTGCGCCCTGTAGGACAGACACCATTGTGTGACCTGCTGCCCAGCCCCCTAGAACCTGGCAAAGACACACAGAGCCATGGATGGACCCCTGGATGCCGGGCCCCGAGCTGGGCCTTGATGCAGTGGAGGCGGGGAGCCTGAGCCCAGAACCAGACTCCGGGTGCAATCACAGATTGAGTGAGATCACGCAGGGAGGGGGTTAGGCCAGTGTCTTGCACATTCGGACGGTTACATGACGGTCATCTCAGGCCTGGCGGCCGGGCTGGGGGAGGATCTGCGGGGCTGGAAGCTCTCAGGAGGCAGTCCTGCTGCTGTGTCTGGTGGGCTCGCGTAGTGGTCAGGGCGGGCTTGGGAGCCGAGCCGGCCTCGCCCCTTGGCTCTGCCACTGAGTGCCTCCACTTCCCCACCTGTAAAATGGGGATCATTACAGAACGATCCCAGGATATGCAGCTGGATGTATGTGAAACACCAAGTGTCACAGCTGTTTGACAGCGACAGGACAGGGTCAGGATCACATGGGACACCTGGTGAGGTGAGGAGCCTGGATTGGCATCACTCAGGTGGGGCCAGCAGGTGCGACTCGATCTGCGTCTCAGAGCTGGGAAGCAAAGCAGAGAAAGCAGAGCCACCATAGGAGGCCCCCAAAACTGTTTCCTGAGGCCGGGCCACCGGAGGATCTTTCCAGAACAAAGCTCCCATCACATCTGATCTGGAACTGGCCGGCCTGCCTCTTTCCCAGCTCTCGCAGCCCCACGGCACAGGGATGGGCACTGACGGGCACTTCAGTCCCTGTGCCAGGTCGCCACGCCTCACGCACCTGCTACTTTGATGCGGTGGTGGTGGGTCCCCGGGTTGACCTGTATTCACATTCCCTCGTGCCAGCGGCTGCCCTAAGGCCTCTGCAGGCAGCGACTCCTGGAACCTTCCCAGCGCCCCTGTGTGGGAGCTGCCTTCTCCCCCCAAAGGAGGTACAGGCAGGAAGTCGGGGAGCTGACCCTGACAGTCTGGCCCCGCGCCTGTGACCTCACTGCCTCTTCTGAGCAGGAAGCAGATGATAGAGGAAGTGTCAGAGTATCACACAGAAGGGGAGCCAGGCACACGGGGCTCAGCCCGGCCCAGATGCTTAGTGGCCCCACACCTTCCAGGAGACTGCAGGGGCTCGGTGAGCTGAGCTGAGCTGCGGTGAGCAGAGCCCACATGTACGCGGGTGCGGCAGGTGCACGTCCTGTCTCTGCCCTGTCGTGGCTGGGCCCCCCCGCGGTGGCTGGGCCCCCCCGCGGTGGCTGGGGCAGAGGCAGACCCCAGGCTCAGCCGGGGGACGGGGGACGCTGCTTGCACAGGGCAGGGCTGGGGCACATGCTAGCCCCAGACTCCCTCCAAAGGTGGCCCCTGGTGGCCGACAGCCTGGCGTCCCCCCTCAGGTGCGGGTGGAGAGGAACGGCCTGCTGCCTCACGGGATCCAGGATGACAAAAGGAAACTAAACCGGAACTAACATAACGAGGAGACTAGCAGTGGCCCACTCTCAGATATGCTTTTCACATTCCACTCCTTCCAGAACAGCCGCTGCGCCCAGGATTTTAGTTTAGTTTTGTTTCTAGAGGCAGAAGGCCAGTGTGGTGGGGGCAGGACCTGTCTCCCTGTGGCCGTGTTTCCTGTCACACTCAGGGTCATGGGTGGGGTGGCGAGCGGTCTGGCCCACGTCCTTGCCCACCTTCTTATGGGCGTCGTGACAAGCAGGTTTGCTGCAGGGATTTTTAGCTTTGGGGGTAGGGTCGGGGGCGGAGGTGGTTTGCAGGGTGGTTGGCGAAAGCAGTTGTCCATCTTTCTGGGGAAAAAAAGCGGGTTATTTAAACGTTTGGGACAGGCTGTCAGTCTTGGAGCTGTGAGGGGATATCCATCCGTCTGTCCCTCCCTTTTTCGTGCCCAGGGTGGCCCTGAGCTGGAAGAGTCCAGGACTAGATCAGGTCTCTTGGTAACCTCACCCCCAGTTTCGAGATGAGGCAGCTGAGCCCCAGCAGTGCTGACCGGCTGGCTGGTACGAGGGGGAGGAGGGCGTCATGTCCTGGGCCCCTGAGAAATGCACCCAAAGGACACCTTGCCAGCACGGGATAGCTCGGCCACAAGCAGGTGGGACGTGAAGGCAGGCTGTGCAGGCACCATGGTGTCTGTGCGCAGCTGGGAGACCCGGTGTGGGCTGTGGAGTCCCGCCAGGGTGACCTGAGTCCCACCAGGGTGACCCACTGCCCCAGCTTGCCCAGGACAGGGCGTTGGGCTTCTGGTGCTGCAGAGGGGCCTCCCCAGGCAGTTGGTCACCCTGAGTTGGAATCCTGGCCACTCCCCACCCCCCCGTTTCCTGTGCTGTGACTTTGTGAGTGTCATTCAGCCTCTCTATTTGTTTCCTCAGCTGTGACATGTTGATAAGAATAAGACAGATAAAGAAAGGGATGGGAGTCGTCATGCCGATTGCCTTTAAAACACAGACCGTGCCTGCCCAGAGTGGCCGCTCAGAGCGGGACCCCTGCGTCTCCATTTCCAGCCCGGCGCCTGGTGGGTGGAGGGATGTCGCACCATGGATTTCTGGAAGCCTCTGTGTCCTGCCTGTTAGATGGGGATGGCAGGGAGGTGCCCTTATCCCAGGCCGGGGCGTTACACGGAGGCAGGGTTGGCCAAGGGGCTGGCGAGGGCTCCGAGGGTGACCTCTGGACCCATGACTGTGCCTGCCAGGCAGCCCGCCCTTCGGGGTCGTTGAGCAGGGATGCCCTGGGGGTGAGTCCTGAGCTTGGAGTCCAGGGCTCAGGCCCACACCTGGCTCTGCCCCTGCCCTTGCCCCGCGGGGCCGCCTGGGCTTATACTCCCCTTTCCAGGTGTGCTCCCTCTTCCCTCGTAAAGGTCTCTTCGAGGATGCAGTGCCACAGGGAAGGGCCTGGCACACACTAGGTGCCCACGGGCCGTAGCCTCGCCAGCCTTCTGCCATTTCCTGGGCAGCCCCCAGCCAGCCCTGACCGCCCTAGCGCCCCTGCCCGGCCTTCTGGCACCGTCTCAGCTCTAATGACTTTGAATGCTGAGCTGCTCGCCCTGGGAATTTATAGAAACCAAGCACAGAAGCGGCACCTGGAGGCACATAAATATTGTAGGATGGTGGTTGGGCCATGCCAGCACCATTTGGAGCAGTGTCACTCACCTGCAGCCCTCTGTGCACGTGCCTGCAGCGGGGCAAGGGGGGTGGGCGGCGGGGCGAGGGGGGCAGGTGGTGGTGGGCCCGTGCAGGACTCCTGGTTTAGGGGGGCAGACGGCGGTGGGCCTCTGCAGGACTCCTGGCTTCCTCCCGGCTCCCTGACCAGCTCCTCATGGCGGGGCCAGGCCTGCCCTGCCTGGAGCCTCCTGGGACCCCAAACAGTGGGTTCTCCTCGAGGAGAGCCAGGACGAGATGAGCTGGGAGCCTGGGCCCAGATCCAGGCCCTTCCCTCTGGCTGCCAGCTTTTTTTTTTTTTAAACTCCCCCTCCCCAAACTTTTTATTTTATTTTTATCTTTTTAATGTTTATTTTTTACATTTGAGACAGAGAGAGACCAAAACAGAGCATGAGGAGGAAAGGGGCAGAGAGAGGGAGACACAGAATCAGAAGCAGGCTCCAGGCTCCAAGCTGTCAGCCCAGAGCCCGACATGGGGCTCGAACTCACGAACTGTGAGATCATCACCTGAGCTGAAGTCGGACGCTTAACTGACTGAGCCACCCAGGCACCCCCCCACCCCCAACTTTTTATTTTAAAAATTCCAAACTACAGCAAAGTTGAACGAATCGTACAAAACGCACAAATACTCTACCTAGTTAACCAACTGTTAGCATTTTGCTGTAATTCTTCTCCCGCTTTATACGCACTCTTCCTTTTTTGACTAACCCATTTAAAAGTCCGTTGCAGACATCATGAGCCTTCCCCTGTAAAGAGCGAAGGGTGGCATCCCCTCCTGCATGACGTTCTCGTTCCCGGGAATTTAATGTCAGTATAAGGGCATTTCCCAGATGTCCCCATATCTTTCCAGCTTTTCTCCTGACCCCTCCAGCTGGGACTGAGCCTTGCATTTGGTTTTCATGCCTCTTTAGTCTCCTTTTAATCTAGAATAAACCCTCCGCCTTTTTTTTTTTTTTTTTTTGGTTTCTAAGCAAGGGTCTCATAAAACATTCACGACCAGGAACTGCCTGGTGCTCTCCCAGATGGGCTGGGGCTGCTTGGCCAGACCCTGCGTGGGGAAGCTGCGCGTTTCTCCCTGCATCTCAGGACGGGGGCGGGACATGCAGGCTGGCCCCGCCCTCGTCCTTTATCGCTCTGTGAAGGCGGGTTCTTCAGGTGTCCCCATCCTAGGACTAGTTTGCCTTTGCAATTCCTCGGTCACCTGCAGGTGATTCTTACAGAATGTGTGAATACCCAAATGTTCACCCTCAACTTTCATTATTTAAAGAGAGGTTTTTCTTATCCGGACTCAACCCTCCCCCCTTCCTCTACCACCTCTACACATTCATAGATTCTTTCTTTATTTTTATTTTTATTTATTTAAGTCTTCAAAGTTTTTATTTATCTTGAGAGAGAATGTGCATGAGCAGAAGCAGGGGAGGGGCAGAGGGAGAGAGAATCTTTTTTTTTTTAATGTTTTGTTTATTTTTGAGAGAGAGAGAGAGAGATAGTGTGAGCAGGGGAGGGTCAGAGAGAGAGGGAGACACAGAATCTGAAGACAGTCTCCAGGCTCTGAGCTGTCAGCACAGAGCCCGATGCGAGGCTTGAACCTATGAACTGTGAGATCATAACCTGACCCGAAGCTGGACACTCAACTAACTGAGCTACCCAGGTGTCCCAAGAGAGAATCTCAAGCAGGCTCTGCAATGTCAGTGCAGAGCCCAGTGCAGGGCTTGATCTCATGAACCGTGAGATCATAACCTGAGCTGAGATCAAGAGTCGGATGCTTAACTGACTGAACCACCCACGTGCCCCTAGATTCTTTTTTAAATCCAGGGCACTATAACCCAGGACCATCATTATTATTTTTGATACTCCCCTGTCTCAGATGTGGCCAGCAGGAGCTGTTTGTGTTGGCTCCTGGGTCCTTTGGACACCTTCCCCATCATTCGTTGGGCACTTCCTTGCTTTTCTGCATCGGGACTTTCAAGCTTCCCTGCTGTCTCCTCTGCCCTGATTGGCCGTTTCTCTGGGGTGCCTAGGCTGGCTCCCTTCTGTGGGGAACACTATTTGGAAATCAAGACCTGGTGTGCCCCCCACTGCTGGCGGACATTCCTCCAGACCCCTTCAGTGCACACAGGGCCAGGAAAGAGAACCTGGGTTCACACGGACAGCTCTGATTCAGTTCCAAGATGGCAGACCTCCACCCCAACAGCGGTGAACTTCAGCCACACCGCACAGTTTCCGGATCTCTGTGCCCGTCCCGCCACCACACCAAGCCTACTGAGTAAAGTTCAGGATTTCTTTGCAGATCTTTTTGTCCTTAAGGACCCTGGGGTGTGCAGTCAGAGTGCTGAGTCCCCAGCCACCGGAGTGGATCCCTTTCTTTGTGGATGTGACCGTGTTCCAATAAAACTTTATTTCCCCAAACAGGTGGCAGGCTGCTGTGGTCTGAGAAGCACTGTGTACAGACCACCGTTTGCAGACCACTGACCCAGAATTACCGCCCTGACAGAACAGTTTCTGGTTCAGAATAAGCAGCCGGCAAATCGCCAGGCCTGGACCATGGGGGTCAAATGGGCAGGAAGCATGGAGCGTCCCGGAGCTCAGAGGAGGGGCATGCGTGGCAGCTGGGCTGGGAATCTTCTTCAGAGACGAGGGGGATAGAGTTCTCTTAGAGGGAAGGTGCCCCTGCTCTAACTCCTGGGCTCCAAGGCCAGCCAGGATAGAGGAGGGGTCCCGAGGTGAGGAGTAGGACATCAGCACTGAGCCCGATGGGCAGCAAGGGCCAGGCCTCCCTGCCCCCACCCAGGGGTACTGGGACCCATGCTGTGGGATGCCACCCGCATCCCAGGAGGCCCAGGAGGCCCAGCCCGGACTCCCAGGACCCGGCTCCAGGAGTGGGCTCCTGGCATGGGGAGGGGTCCTGGGGACCCCGGAGATCACCGAGGAGTGAGGGGCTTGGGCTGCCGTGTCCTTGGTCGTGCATCCCGCCCTTTCCGCCACCCGCCCTACCGCTGGGCTTGGCAGGTTGGCACAGGCCTTGTGTAAAGCCGTCCGGGCCTGGGGGCAGGCTCGTCACGCCTCTGGAGAAATGAGCCCGGATTTCCCCTGCTGACTTCTCTCTTAATTGGATTCTGACAACAGCCTGCGGGGCTGAGCAGCCGCAGACTAGGGTACGGCTTTCCATGGCTCTCAGCCTCTGGGTTCCAGCGCAGTCTGGCTTTCTCAGAGGCAGGAAACGCTTCTGGCTCTTTCTCGGGCCTTCCCGTGCAGCACGCCTGTGTTTGCGCGCTGGTGTGCAACTGTGTGCATGCTGGTTTTGGAAAAAAGACTGCAGACAGAGCCTGTTGGGTGCCCCTCCCACGCGGCTTCCCCCCGTCCCTCCATCTGTCTGCCCGTTGACTGCGGGCACTGCGGGCAGGTGTGTCCAGCCTCAGAGGCTTGTCTGTGATTGGGGTCGGTGATTCCTCGGCTGGCCCTTCCCAGCAAGGGCCCTCGGGAGATGCCCTGTTGAACCTGGCATTGTGCCTGGGGCGGGACCTTCAGGACCGTTGGATTGAATACAGGCTGTTTAGGACGCTAAGCACACCCCCTTCACTGCGTCCAGGGTTTCCCTTGCACTGCGTGGACTGGGCCTGGCTTGTGGAGGCTGTGAGAGGCTTGGCCTCCCCCTGGGTCCCAGAGGCTCGCTGGCTGAGCCCCCAGCACCTGGGCCTTCACTGGGGTGGGGGACGTCCCCCGGCCCTGAGCCTGAGCCCTCAGTCTGAGGGAGCAGGTACCTCTCTGTCCTCTGAGCATGCCCCCCCTCACCCCTGGGGAGCCCCACTTTGATAGAGACAGCATGCATCTCACATAGGGCCCTGGAGTTAGCTGGCCCCCTCCCCCCTCAACCTATTGGGCCACCCTGGGCCCCATGCAGGGCTCAGCCGCCAGGGACTGGCTTGGAAAAGCGATTCTGTCGGCCTTCTCACAGGCTTGACAGACCTCCCTGTCTTGACTCCCCTCCACCACCAGCGTCTGTATCTCAACAGGAAAACCCTTGACGGTCTCGGTGCTCTGAGCCGGGTGGAGTCGGGGCTGCGGCCAGAGAAGCCAAGTAGTGTTAGGGCCACGTTCGCTGTCGAAGCAGAACGCCCTTCAGGGTAAACCGGCCCATGCCGCTTCCCAGCCTCGCCCCTCCGCCTCCTAAGTGGATGGCCATGGTCCCAGGGTGATCCGGCCCCTGCCCGCCTCTCCCTTCCATCTGCCCACGGACCGCACCCTGCGGGGCTTTACCTCTCCCCACCCCGGCCCCTCTCCCTGGCACAAAATGCACCTGTTCTGTTTCTAGTCACCAGGAACTTCCCTCCGGCTCCAATCCGTCTGCTCTGCTATTTCTTTTTCCTTTCTGAAATTCAAACCCAAAGTCAAAGTGAGAGGCTTTCAATGCAGTATGTGCCTGACATCCCATAATTGTTTTTATTCTGGAAGTTTCAGGAGTGCAGCTTTGTAATTCGACACTTGTACACTACAAAGTCTCCTTACTATCCATTGCTGTACCGTTGGCCCCTCACATGTTTCGCCTGCCCCTGACCCCCCTTCCCCTCTGATAACCGCTCAGCTGTTCTCAGCATCTGTGAGTTTGTTTTTGTTTTATTTTGCTTGGATTTGGTTTTTTAGATTCCATATGTGAATGAAATTCTGCAGTATGTCTTGCTCTGTCTGACTTATTTCACTTAACATAATACCTTCTAGGTCCATCCATGTTCTTGCAAATGGCTTATTTCATCCTTTTGATGGCTGAGTAATGTTCCTTTGTATAAACACACCACATGTTCCTCATCTATTCATCTTTCAAGGGACACTTAGGCTGTTACCATGTTCTTGGCTATTGTAAATACGACTTTAATGAGCATAGGAGTACACATATCTTTTTGAATTAGTGTTTTTGTATTCTTTGGATGAATAGCCAGAAGTGGGTCATATGGTATTTCTACTCTAAATTTTTTGAGGAACCTCCATCCTGTTTTCTGCAGTGGCTGCACCAGTGTGCATCCCCACCAACCGTCCACGAGAGTTCCCTTGTCCCTACATGCTCCCCAGCACTGTGGTTTCCTGTGTTTTTGACGGTGGCCATTGTGACGACCGTGAGGTGATGCCTCATCAGGGTTTTGATTTGCTTTTCCCTGATAGTTGGTGACTTTGAGCATCTTCTCACGCATCTGTTGGCCGTCTTACGTCTTTGGAGACATGTCCATTCAGGTCCTCTGCCATTTTAAAATTGGGTTGTTTGGGGCTTCTGTTGCTGGTGTTGAGTTGTTTGGGTTCTGTTTATGTATTTTGGATACTAACCTGCTCTCCTATTCAGCAGGCGGGACCCTTCCCTTCAGACAAAAGGCTTCCTTCGCTGTGCAGAAGCTGGTCAGCCCCCTTGATTATTTGTACTTTTGTCTCCCTTGCCTTTGGAGTCTGATCCACAAATGTCACCAAGACCCATGCCAGGCAGCTTGCCACTGGAATGTTATGTTTCAGACCCTCCAGTCAAGTCTTTAATCCATTCTGAGTTCATTGTTATGTCTAGTATAAAATAGGGTCTGTTTTATTTTATTTCATTATTTATTTTTATTATTTTTTGCATGTGGCTGTCTGGTTTTCCCAGCACTATTTATTTATTTCATTTTTCTGTTATTTAATTTTTAATGTTTGTTTATTTTGGAGAGACAGTGAGCAAGTGGAGGAGGGGAAGAGAGAGAGGGAGACACAGAATCCAAAGCAGGATCCAGGGTCTGAGCTGTCAGCAGAGAGCCCAATACGGGGCTCGAACCCATGAACCGTGATATCATGACCTGAGCCGAAGTTGGGTGCTTAACCAACTGAGCCCCTCAGGCGCCCCTCCCAGCACTCTTTATTGAAGAGACTGTCCTTTCTCCACTGTATGTTCTTGTCTCTTTCAGCATAGGTTAATTGTCCGTGTACGTGCAGCCTTGTTTCTAGACTCTCAGTTCTGTTCTGTTGACCTGTGTCTGTTTTTGTACCAACACAAAACAATACAGTTTTGATTATTATAGCTTTGTAGTATAGTTTGGAATCAGAGAGTTTGATATCTCCGTTTTTCCCCCTCTTTCTCAGGATTGCTTTGGCTACTTGGGATCTTTTGTGGTTCCATACAAATTTTAGAATTATTTGTTGTAGTCCTGTGAAGTATACATTGGGATTTTGATAGGGATTGCATTGAATGCATAGATTGCTTTGGATAGAATGGACATTAAGAAAAATTTTTAAAGCTTATTTATTTTGGGGGGGGGGAGGGGCAAATAGAGATGGAGAGAGAGAGAGAATTCCAAACAGGCTCCACACTGTCAGTGCAGAGCCCGATGTGGGGCTCGAACTCACAAACCATGAGATCATGACCTGAGCTTGAACCAGGAATCAGATGCTTAACTGCTGAGCTACCCCGGTGCCCTGGTATGAACTCTTCCAATCTGTGAGCGTGGGCTATCTTTCCATTTATTCATGTCTTCTTCAATTTATTTAATTAATGCCTTACAGTTTTCAATGTGCAGGTCTTTCACCTCCTTGGTTAAATTTATTCCTAGGTATTTTATTCTTTTTGTTACAATTGTAAATGAGATTATTTTCTTATTTTCTCTTTCTGATGGGCAGTGATTAGCATACAGAAATGCCACAGATGTCTGTGTATTGATTTTTTATTCTTGCAACTTAACCAAATTCATGTATTAGGTATAATGGGTTTTTGGTGATGTCTTTAAGGTTTTCTGCGTACAGTATCATGTCATCTGCAAATAGTGACAGTTTTACTTCTTCCTTTCTGATTTGGATGCCATTTTTCTTTTCTTGCCTTATGGTTATGGCTAGGATTTCCAGTACTGTGTTGAATAAAAGTGGGGCGAGTGGACATCCTTTGTCTGGTTCCTGTTCTTAGAGGAAAAGCTGTTAGCTTTCCTCTGTTGAGGATGCTGACAGCTGTAGGACGGTCATACCTACGGCCTTTATTATATTGAGGTACATTCCTTCTATACCCACCTTGTTTTGAGAGTTTTCAACATCATAAATAGATGTTGAATTTTGTCAAATGCTTCTTCTGCATCTACTGAGATGATCATCTGATTTTTATCTTTCACTTTGTTAATCTGCTGTATCACATGACTTGATTGGCAGAGGTCGAACATCCTGGTATCCCTGGAATAAATCCTACTTGGTCATGGTTAATGGCCCTTTTAACGTATTGTTGGAATCAGCTGGCTAATATTTTGTTGAGGATTTTGGCGTCTACTTTCATCAAAGGCATTGGCGTGTAATTTCCTTTTTTGTGTGTGGGGTCCATGTCTGGTTTTGGTATCAGGTGTGATGTTGGCTTTTTGTAAAATATGTTTGGAAGCTTCCTTCCCTTTGACTGTTTGGAAGAGCTTGGGAAAGGTAGGTATTAAATCTTCTTCGAATGTTGGTAGAATTTGCCAAGGAAGCCGCCCGGTCCTGGACTTCTGTTTGTTGGGAGGTTTTTGATTACTGTTAAAATCTCCTGGCTCGTGGGGCACCTGGGTGGCTCAGTCGGTTAAGTGTCCAACTTCAGCTCAGGTCATGATCTCACAGTTCATGAGTTTGAGCCCCATGTCGGGCTCTGTGCTGACAGTTCAGAGCCTGGAGCCTGCTTCGGATTCTGTGTCTCCCGCCCCCTCTCTTTCTCTGCCTCTCCCCACACTTGTGCTCTCTCTCTCAAAAAAATAGACATTAAAAAATTAAAAAAAACTCCTTGCTAGTAATCATTCCTTTCAGATTTTCTATTTCTTTATGATTCAGTCATGGAAGTTTGTATGTTTCTAGTAATTTATCTTTTTTTTTCTAGGATAGGAAACCCGTGTTTTTCCAGGTTGTCCAAGGTGTTGGCATATAACTGTTCATAGTAGTCCCTTACGAGCCTTAGCATTTCTGTGGCATCAGCTGTAACATCCCACCTTTCATTTCTGATTTTATTTGTGTCCTCTCTCCTTTTCCTTGGTTAGTCTGGCTAAGGGTTTGTTAGTTTTTTTATTTTATCAAATAACCATTTCTTAGTTTCATTGATCTTGTATATTGTCTTCTTAGTCTCTGTGTCACTTATTTCTGCTCTGATCTTTATTATCTTCTTCCATCTACTAATTTCAAGTTTGTTCTTCTTTTTTTCTAGTTCTTTTAGGTGTAAAAGTATATCATGTATTTGAGATTTTTCCAGTTTCTTGAGGTTGGCCAGTAGACTTCCCCCTTAGAACTGCTTTTACTGCTTCCCCAGATTTTGATAATTCTGTAATTCTGTTTTCATTTGTCCTTAGGTATTTTTTAAAAATTTCTCCTTGATTTCTTTTTTTTTTTTTTGATCCGTTGGTGGTTTAGTGGTATATTTCTTCGTCTTCCTATTTTGTTTGTTTTTCTTATTTTCTTCTTATAATTAATTTGCGGTTTCATACCACTGTGGTTGGAAAAGATGCTTGATATAATGTCAGTTTTCTTGAATCTACTGAAACTTCTTTTGTGCCCAGCATCTGATCTATCCTGGAGAACGTTCCGTGTGCCCTTGAGAAGAATGTGTATTCCGCTGCTTTTGGGTGAAATGTTCTCTATGTATCTGTTAAGTCCATCTGGTCTAATGTATCATTTAAGGCTGTTGTTTCCTTATTGATTTTTTTTTGTTTTGTTTTGTTCGGTGATCTATCCATTGAGGAAAGTGGATTACTAAAGTCTCCGACTATTACTGTGTGGGAGTCAATTTCTCCACTTAGGTCTGTTAAGATTTGTTGCATATGTCTTGGTGCCCCATGTTGGATGCATGTATATTAATAAAAGTTGTACCTTCTTTCTGCTTGACGTCTTGTCACTGCATCGTGCCCCATCTTTTACTACAGTCTTTGTTTACAAGTCTGCTCTGTGTCAGTACCTGCTTCCCCAGCTTTCGTTTTGTTCCCATTTGCACGGAACACCTTTTTTCCATCCGTTTGCTTTCAGTCTGTATGTGTCCTTACTTCAGAGTGTGTCTTTTGTAGGGAGCATAGAGATGGGTCTGGCTGTCTGTCCATTCAGCCGCTCTGTGGCTTTTGATTGGAGCTTTCTGTTCATTTACATTTAAAGTCATTATTGGTAAGTGTGTACTTACTGCCATTTTGTTAATTGTGTTCTGGCTGTTTTCACAGTTTCTTTCTTCTTTTGTTCTCTTCCCTTGTGGTTTGATGGTTTTCTCCTGTTACGTTTAGGTTCCTTTCTTGTTTTCTTTTGGGTATTTACTCTAAGCTTTTCCTTGTGGTTACCTTGAGGTTCCTGTAAAATCTCCTATGGCAATAGCAGTGTGTTTTAAGTTGATAACAATTTAATTTTAAACATATTCTGAGGCTTTACCTTTTTGCTCCCCACCCCTGCCATTTTATGTTTTTGATGACACGTTTTATATTTTTTAATTTTATGCTTCCCTCAATGAATTATTGTGATTTTAGTTAATTTTACTACTTACATCTTTTCATGTTAAAAAATTTTTAAACATTTTTATTTATTTTTGAGAGACAGAGGGAGACAGAATGTGAACAGTGGAGGGGCAGAGAGAGAGGGAGACATAGAATCCGAAGCAGGCTCCAGGCTCTGAGCTGTCAGCACAGAGCCCAACGTGGGGCCCAAACCTACAGCACACGTGATCATGACCTAAGTCGAAGTTGGACCCTGAACCAGCTGAGCCACCCAGGGGTCCCTATATCTTTTCATCTTTATGCTTGCTTTATACACCATTGGTTCACTACATTTGCTGTACATTGACCTGTTCCAGTGAGATTTTTACTTTTCTATGTTTTCTTATTATCAATTAGTGCCATTTCTTAAGCTTAAAGCAGTCTCTTAAGCTTAAAACAGTATTTGTAGGGCTGGTTTGGTGGTGATGACCTCCTTTAGTGTTTGCTTATCTGAAACGCTCTTAATCTCTCCTACAATTCTGAGTGGTAACCTTGTTGGGTAGAGAATTCGTGGTTGGAAGATTTTTCCTTTCTGCAGTTTAAGTGAATCATGCCACTCAGTTCTGACCTGGATTCTGCTGAGAAATCTGTTGGGAGTCTGTGAGGTTTCCCTTGTACTTGACACGTTTGTCTTGGGCTGCTTTTAGGACCCTTCCTTTATCTTTTATCATCTTAATTACAGCATGCCTTGGTTTTTTCTGGCTCTTTCTCTCTCCCCCATAATGCAGTTCCCATAATGAGAATGTTCTACTTGACGTTGTCCCAATGGTCCCTTCAGGTGTCTTCACTTTTCTTACTTCTTTTTTCCTTTTTTTGCTCTGCCTGGGTGGTTTTCATCACTTTATTTCCCAGCTTGATGATTTCTTCTGCTACATCCAGTCTGCTGTTGGACCCCTCTAGTGTAGTTTTTCAGTCCAGTTATAATTTCCATTTGGTATTTTCTTATATTTTTCTCTCTCTGTTGAAGTTCTGTGTTCATCCATCCTTCTTCTGAATTTGGGAAGCATCTTTATGACCATCATTTTGAACTCTTTATCAGGTAAATGGCTTATCTCTGCTTTATTTAGTTCTTTCTTTAAGGTTTTTGTCTGTTTTTTTTTTTTTTTTAATTTGGAACATACTCCTCTGTCTCTTCAATTTGCTTTACTCTGTTTTTGTCTCTGTATGTTAAGTAAATCACTGACCTCTCCCAGTCTCAAATGAATGGCTTTGTGTAGGGGAGGATGTATGGGGCCCAGAAGTACAATCTTCTTGGTCACCAGAGGCAGGTGCTCAAGGGCTGCCCCAATGTGGGCTGTGTGTCCTTCTGTTGTGGTGAGGCTGTGGCTGTGACACATTGGTGGGTGAGGCTGGCTCCTGGCCTGGCTGTGGGCATGTCCACGTCTGCTGGGGTGCATTGGTGGACAAGGCTCTCAGTGGACCGCACCCACTGGCACTAGTAGGTTACAGGGAGGATTCCAAAATGGCGCCCACCAGGACCATTCTTAGTAAGATAGACTGAGATGGAAAAAAGGCACCTACCAACATCTCAGTCCATGAATAGAGCCCCTGCTGTTTTCTGCAACTCTGGCAGACCCTGAAGGTTGTTAATAAATGGATCTTCTTTATCAGTGGTGTATGCTTTTTCCAAATTGGCATTTTCGACTAGTTTCCAGGTTGAGTGAGTGTGTGCAAGCCCCTTAAGAGGCAGTTTCCTGTTCCTTCCTGTTTTTTAGTTTCCCTGAATATAGTCCCTGCTGATTTTTAAAGCCTGGTGATTTGAGGGCTCATCTCTCCGGCACAGGATCCACAAGTTGGGGTGCCTGATGTGGAGCTTGAATTCCTCATTCCTCAGGGAGGTTCTGTACCTATGATATCCCTCTCGATTGTGACTTGCCACGGCTGGGTTTTTTCCCTGGGGAGTCTGTGTCTCTCCCGCTCATCTGGTCTCAACGCTGTCCTTTTGTATTTTGTTGTGGAGGCTCAGTTCATTCTGTTTTTAGGTTCCTTTCAGAGGGAATTATCCCATGAGTATTTGTAGATGATTGTGTCTGTGGGAGGAAGGGAGGTCAGGATCTTGCTACTCTACTCTCTTGAACCCAGCTCCCTGCCATTTCTCATCAATGTTTGGGCATCCCCACTGTAAAAGATTAGGATTTGACTCACACTACCCACCTCCCTTCCCCAATCATTTTGTTTGTTGCCTTTGTAACTCTAGATAATATACATAAGCTGTCACCCCCTCTTGTCCTCCCTTTTGGCCCGGACTTTCCGTTGGGTCACAAGGGCGTGCTAGAGCCTGGTCTGTCAGCTCCTGAGAGCTGAGTGTGCACGTTATCTCTTTCCTAGCTCCTTGTTCAGCGATGTCATGTGCGTAGCTTGAGATGGGCCATGATAGGAATATTTACACCATGGGAATCGGCAGACACCACAAACCAGGATTCCCCACTGATCGTTAAACACTTATGAGCACAGCGTGGCTAGGCTTCGGAGGGTCTCTTCTAGCCCCGAGCCTGGTTCAGGCAGAGGCTGGGTCAGTTAGCTGGGCCTCCCGAGGCTCAGCCGGCAGGCCCAGCCCAGCACCAACACCCTTCTCTCTGTGCCGCAGCAAAGCTTCGAGGCGCACCAGGACGAGGCCGTGAGCGTGACGCACATGGTGAAGGCGGGCAGCGGCGTCTGGATGGCCTTCTCCTCTGGCTCCTCCATCCGGCTCTTCCACACAGAGACACTGGAGCATCTGCAGGAGATCAACATCGCCACCAGGACCACCTTCCTCCTGCCGGGTGAGGCTGCTGCCGGCCGTCGTGCCCTGGGTGTGCTGGGCCTGTGCAGGGAAGGCGCTGATATCCGTGGAGCACCTCCATGGTCAGGCAGATGCCTCCTGGTCAGCCTGTGTTGGTAACCCTCATAGGAGTGCTTGGCCAGCATCAAAAACTGGGCCTCCACGAGGGGAAGGCAGCAGGGTCAGGATTCGAACTCAGGGCTTTTGTTCCAAAACCTCTCTTGCTCCTGTCACTCTTCCCTCTCACCTCTCGTGGGAAGTGAGGCTCCAAGCTCAGCAGACTCTCATGTCAGGAAGCTGCTAAAAAAGCCGTACTGGGTGGAACCCCAGGCCTGTCTACACCTGCCACTCCTCAGGCTGACCATACACCCAATTCTGCCTCTCATCAAATCTGGAATATGAGGCGAGGGGAAAAGGAGAAGGCTGACCAGGGGTCTATTTCTTTAGAGGTTTTTCTAAGAAAGGCAACTCTCTCTCTTGGTTTGCTGGTTGGGGTTTGAGGACAAGGGGAGGGCGAAGGGCTTGGATGTCATCCCCTTGGGGCCCTGCTTCCTCCTGCAGAGCTGCTGGTGATAGTCCGTGGAGAGGAGTTAGGTAGGAGCTCACCTAATGCCCTGTTCCTCCCCACAGCTGCTGGCAGCCTCAGTGGAATGGGCTCCAGGCAGCTCCCTGACCATCTGCTGTCCAAGGTGCTGCCCAGACCCTGCAGGCTGTGCTGGAGGGAACCAGGGCAGATACCTGCTCAGGGCCCGTTCCTACCCCCAGCTGGCCTTAGAGCCTGGCGTAGTTTCCAACAGACAGACAGACTGGTCTGGAAACATTCAGAGGCTCCATCCTGTCCAAGCTGGGCTGGGTTCAGCAGGTGGGGCCGAGGGGCCCTGGGGCCAAGGACATGGGGCTGGCCTGGCAGGTGGGGAGCTAATTGTTGCAAGGACTCAGCAGATGGGCCGTGTGTAGGCCAGATGTGTCTGTGTGCTGAACTGAGGGACTGATCTCCCCGTCCTATGAGGTTGGGCCAAGGGCAGGCATGTTAACCAGAACCTAAGGTGCCGTGTGGGGGCCTCTGTCTTATCACAGATGCCTGGCCCCTAACTCCAGCCAGGGGACCCAGAGATCACCCCGGCTCCTGCTTCCTCCCGGCCAGTCACAACAGTGGTCACTGAGTCTGGTCTGGTGGCGACAGGGGGTGGTGGTTACTAGCCCCAAGGTCAGCAGCAGTAGCGATCCTATGGAACAACCACCACCCAACTGAATTCAAATGTTTTATGTATGGGGTCGCATTTCATAGTAACCTCATGAGGTGGCTTGTCCATGGTCACACAGCAGGCCAGAGGCAGGGCCGGGAGTGTACGAGAGAGTCCCACGGTTTCGGAAGGTGGCCAGGGCCCTGGCTCAGCCACTGTGGGGCTTGGGTGGGTCTCTCTGCTGGAGTCTGTGGTCTTCCTGACTCCAGATAAATGCCTTCAGGCATGGGAAGGCACCTTGCACGGGCTTGGAGCGTGGTAGGTGTGTGAGGAGAATAAATAGCTCCGTAGTACGCTTTCCGGGGTGTGCTGTGTGACTCGGTGGGACCTGGGTCATGGCTCTTGTCCTGTTCTTTCCTCCTTTCCTCCCTCCTTCTTCCCTGCCTTCTCTCCTTCTTCAGTTTCGTTGCATTTCACAGTATTTAGCCATTACACAAGGTAAATCTGTTTTACCTACGATAAAAATTTCTCTGTATCACAGAAATATTTCCACATTTATATTGATAGCTGAATTACTTCCAGTTGGTGGAACAATGAAAGAAGTGGGCCTTTTAAATCTCCTCAGCCTCATCTGGGGGCAGAAAGGGGGGAGAGAAAGAATCAGCCTGTCAGGCCGTCTGAGGTGGGACTGGCAGGCAGACCCTGCTTTAGGTGACCCTGCGACTTTACCTTGTGAACTCAGAAGGCATTTGCAAGCCCACTGGCTCACTTGTTCTTTGCGGTTACCCTTTGAAGAAGGAAGGGCATTCGCTGTCTTAAGATTATGCCAGGACCAGGTAAACGGAGGCCCCAGAGACTCTATGACCTCATGGAATGTAACACCGCCCAGGAGGTCAGAGCCAGGACCCTAACTGAGGCCTCTCCCAGACTTACTGGGCAGCACCCCCATTCTCAGGCCTCAGTTGCCCCATCTATACAAGGAGGGGCCGAGATCTGAGTCGGAGCTTGGCCGTGGGGTGTGGGGCAGACCAGAGCTGGAGTCAGGCTGGCTCTGCTGCCCTCTAACCCCGTGACCTGGGGCGGGTGGGGAACCCCTGAGATCTCCGGCCCCTGCCTCCCTGCGCCCCATGGTCTCTGGCTGGAGTTAGTCCCGGTGCATGCTGGGGCCTCTCACTGGCATCATCTTTGTTCTCATCTTCGTGACTGGCCTACCCCTCGCCTTGTGGGCTGCACATCTCTGGGGGGCCTCCCTGCATGATTGGCCCCCATTCTCCAGCCCATGTCCTTCTGGCTGTACCTGCTACATCCGGCAGACCTCCCTGCGGCTGGGCCCTGGCACATCTGAGCGGGGGAGGCTTAGTTTCCCATTCCCGGGGAGTTAGTGCCCTGGACCTCCTCTGCCAGGCCTGACTGTTCCATCAGCGACACCATGGAGCCTGGGGCTGTGCCGGCCAGGACCCCCCAGACCCTAGAGGAGCCGGGCCAGAGCTGCCGCAGGGAGAGGGCAGCTCCAGACCCACCTCACATTGTGCCCCTGGCGGAAGAACAGAGCAGGATTCGTAAATTCTTTATTAGAGATTTTTTTAAAAGGCTTTTAAGTATCTTTTTCCTCCTCCACACCACCAAATGAAATAATTGCATAATTAGGAATAAATTTGCTCCTCCTCTAAGTGTGGACTTTTTTAAGGGCGTGTTAAAAATTGATCACGCTTCCTTCCCCTGACCCCTTTTTTCCACTCGTGTATCAGGCTGGTATTAATGCACTTTTTGAACCTAAACTCCCCCCTCCTTCTATCTAGACAGGTCATTAATAAAATGTTCTCTGAGAGTCTGAGCTTTTTAAAGTTGTATATCTCCAGATAGATGGCTTGGGTGAGTTGAACACTGCTGCATTAAGTCTCTGTGATAAAATATTTATCCACCATTAGAATTTTTTTTTTTTTCTTTCGGACTGTTTGTGAAGTGTCTTGATCTTTTCCTCGAGGCAGGTGGGGAGGAGGAAGGGCCGGAGAATGAGGTCTGCAAATGAAGTCATTTCTCACTTCTGGCACTTCTTTGGGTTTCCCGCTGCCTTCCTCTTGTCTGCCGGGTCTCAACTGTCCAGTGGGGGCCAGGAGGATGCGGGGGTATTGGGGATCGATCTCCTGCTGGGCTCATGGCCCCAGGGTCCCCTGGAAAAGGAGGTGAGGCAGCGAGATGAAAAATCGGCCACTGTTCGCTCTCTGGGCTTAATTATTTTTGTGGGTTTATGGCTCTGATGGAGCTGATCTTAAGCCATGAGTCTAGGTCATTTTAATAATCACGGACGTTATCCTAATGGTCTCCTTTTATTGATTGTGCACTCTGGGCTAAGAGCTGTGCCCAACTGTGTGTGTGTATTATACAGACACACATATAATTCCAATAATCATAAAACTGAGTGAGGCAGGTTTATAATACTAACTGATAGAGAAGGGAAAGAGAATGACTTATCAGTTTGCACATCTCATGCATGACATCCACACCCGTGTCCTTTTTTGCTATTCTGCTCTCATTCGTTTGTTTGTTCATGAGCTTGTCCACTCATACGCCCACAGATACTTTCGGGAGCCAAGGGTGCTCAGGCCATGAGCTGGGGAATCAATTCTGAGTGTGCAGATTAGCTGCTGCCCTCATAAGGCTTATATCTGGAAAAGCAAGCTGAGAGAAAGACAGAGAAGAGAGACAGACAGAGAGAGATGGGCGTGATGGAGACCTTGACCAGGGCCGAGCTGGGGGCCAGGTGGTGAGGAAGGGCTGGTGGCCTGCGCTGCGTGGGCCTTCTGGCTTTGGGAGGGCTGGGAGCACCCACTGCTGGCTGGGAGTCTGCCCTGCTAGTTTGGCATCTGGGCTTTCTGAACAGACGCAGGCGTGGGGAGGAGCCCCAGCTTTACATACACTCAGACCCAGGTTTTGCGTGCCCGCATTGAATCAGCACCATGGATAGAGGACTCAGCACCATGGATAGAGCACTCAGCATGTGACAAGTGGCTAGGCTCTTATATGCCACTGCCTGCTGGCAGCTCCATGTGCATCTGCACATCCAGGAGACAGCATGGCCGTCCACCTGGGCCTGCCCTCCTATCGGAATCCCAGGCACTGCCACGTACCCAGCTGCTCGAGACCAAACACCTCCGAGTTGCTCTTGACTCCTGTCTGCTCTCCCGACCCACTCTAGTCGGCCAGCAGGTCTGCCTTTCTGCTTCAGAATGGATCTCGAATGAGCTGGCTTATCATCCTCCAGGCCACCATGGCGTCTTGCTGCCACCATCTCTGCCTGGCTGGTCTGCCTGCTCCCTCCCTGCCCCCCTACCACACTCAGCTAAAGCTCCTCCAAACCTGCTCACCCACTTCTCTGCTCAGACCTTATAGTAGCTTCTAAGTGTAGCTTCAGAATGAACAGTCACCATCCTTACCCTGGCCTACCTGCTCTCTGGGTGTCTTGAGTTTGGTCCCATCCCCGAGCTGCGCTGGCTATAGTCTGCTCCTGCCACCCTCTCATTCTTGCCACAGGGCCTTTGCATGTGCTTTCCCCCAGTCCTTAGCTCAGGGCTTGGAGTGACTGCCTCTTCCTTGTCCTTCAGAACTCACATCCCCACACCTGCTTCCCTATCCTTCCGGAAAGTGGGGTAAGTCAGGAAACTCAGGAACCTTCCCGCCCACTCCCTCCCTGCCTCTTGCCTCCATCTGAATCCCCGGCCTGGTGTTTCTGTTCCTTGTTTGTGTTTTCACTTCCTCTTTCCCTCCCTAGACCCTAGACTGAGCTAATACGGTAGCCACTTTGACAATGAAAACCGGATGAGATTAAAAATTCAGTGCCTCAGTCCCACCAGCCACATGTCCCGTGCCCACTAACCACCTGTGGCTAATGGCTGCAGAATTGAACCGCGTGATCCATAACATTCCCATCATCATAGAAAGTTCTAGAGTGCATGGTAGGCACCGAGGGTGCTCTGGAGCACCAAGTGGCTGAGTCAGGGATGGTGGAGTACACTGCCTTGGACAATGCTGCGTGAACCCAACACGGTAACCCCGGGGAGCCACCCCGTTTGGCTCGGAGGCTGTTTGCTGGCAGAGGAAGCCCACACCCTTACCCACGTAGACCCACAGTAATTTGCTCAGCAGCGGGGACACAGCAGAGGCACAGACTGTCATCAGCAGACCTGAGCTCTGCCCCTATCCTGCCCTCACCAGCTGGGGGACCTCTTCGGACCCTCCTGCCCACACCGGGAAAACGGGCATAACGTCCATGTCTTACCTATCTCTCAGCCATCACATGGCTTCTGTCTGAGCAGACCATGTTTCTGGGTGCTTTAGAAACTCCAAAATGCTCTTTCTCAAAGTGCGGTCCCTGGACCAGCACGCATCAGTGTCACCTGGGTACTCGCCAGAAATGCCGTGTGGGGCCTCATCCCCGGGGTGACCCCGGTCGTAAGCCCTGCTGTTGGTGCTGATGCACACCCAGGGTGAGACCTGGCGCTCCGAGCATCATTTCACACCTCACGTGGCATTGGTGTCGCCATGGTACACGGCATGGATTTGAATTTACTTTTAGGGAAGGACTGGCCGCAGTCAGTGGGGCAGGAGGAATCAGGCAAGAAGCGAGATGGCCCTTTAGGAAGGTGGGCAGGAGCCAGTGCCACCCCCCCTTGTGCCCTTTCTGGTTGACCAGAGATGTTAACAGAACAGCAGCGGTAGTACCTGACAGCACCTATCTGGGTGTGCCATGCACTGGGCACTGGGTTAAGTGATTTCTGGTCATTCGTTGACTTGTTTCATCCTCAGGACCAAGCTGGGGAATATCTTCATTGTCCCCTCCTGCTGGTGAGGGAACCATGGTGCAGAGGTTTAGGGACTGGCCTGGGTCACGTAGGTGGGAAGGGGCGGAGCCCAGGTTTGAGCCCAGGGCCTGGCCTTGGGGACCCACCCCCGCTCCCTTGCTCCTCACCCAGCTCTGGGCCACTGTGGGTGCAGCTCTCACTGTACCAGCTCCTTGTAAAGAGCAGAGGGACCCTAGACAGCGCTGTCCCTGTCACCTCGTTCTTGATGAAATGGAGAGGTGGTGGCGCCAGGGGGACAATCAAATGAGAACTAATCTGGACTGTCGTCAGTAATGTGCCAGTTCCGGGCGCTGAGTCACCCGTGCACCGTCGGGCCAGGGGCTGCCAGCTGCTGTGCCTTCACCAAGGGAAGGGCGCATGGGGGCAGAAGGACAGGCCTGGGCGGGAAATTGAGGGGCTGTGGCAGACTGCCAACTGACCTTGCTTCTGTGTCCATGCCGGCCCCCTCCCCAGGCATCCTATGTGTACCAATATCTGTGTCCCCCTCAAACCCTGTCTCTGCTCCCCACCTGGCCACTGAGGGCTCCCACGGGCCAGCTCTGAGCCCAGGGGCGCTACCCCCTTGCATCTCAAGCAGTCCCACTTTCCTCAGGTGGAAACTGAGGCTGGATAGAGGGGCGCTCAGCTGGGGGACCAGCCAGCCTCCCAGGCCCATGTCCTAAGCACAGCCCCAGCCAGCGTCCTGCGGGTCTCACCAGAGGAGCCTCTGGAACCCACTGTCATCCCCAGAGGAGGCTGTGCGACTCACACTGGCTTCTCTCTCCACAGGCCAAAAGCACCTGTGTGTCACCAGCCTCCTGATCTGCCAGGGTCTGCTCTGGGTGGGCACCGACCAGGGTGTCATCGTCCTGCTGCCTGTGCCTCGGCTGGAAGGCATCCCTAAGATCACAGGTGAGGCTCTGGGAGCCCTGGCAGGGCCTGGGAGTCAGCTGCAGGTGGCCAGGGAGGGGGAGCCTTGTGCCCAGGTGCTTACGCGTCACTCTGCAATGTCCTCTGTCGTCACAGGTGGCGCTGTGGCTCAATGGAATTAGGTCTTCCCAGCCCCTCAGTCTCAAACCTGCTTTCTGAGTTAGTCTCAGTTTCCTAATCCAGCCAGTGGGCACAACAGTGTGTGTTGGTCCGGTGGCTTCAGGTGGAGACCCCTGACTAATGGCCAGGCCCCTCCTGCTTCCTCCCTACAGAAGCTTCAAAACATCCAGGCTCCAGGGACTGAAATAACCGAGGGCATCTGGGGATGGGGGTCCATGTGCAAATGTGTGCATGCAGGAGGTCTGCCTGGACCTGTGGCGCGGAGGCCAGGAGAACAAGGACGGGGTCACTAAGGACCCCAAAGCCCTGGGCTCCTCTCCACCTCTGAGAGTCAGGGTGCAGCCATCTCTAGCTGCTGCCGGAGAGCCGTGGTGGGGAGGGGGAGGAGGGGAGCCCCGAGGGTAGACCAGCCCAGCAGGATCTTGAGCCGTCCCCTCCCCCCCATCCCGCTAAAGAAGGGTCTCGTCCTAAATCCAAGGCCTCCTGTTTCCATCACATAGGTCATTTTGTCCCCCGACCCAGTGTCAGTCCCTGGGTTTTTGCCAGGATCCATTGGGCAGAGATCCTGCTCCCCAGTACTGACAGTCTGCTCAGGGCAGCTGTGGTCCAGGCTGGCAGTGTTCTGGGAGTGCAGGGCACAGAGATTCGGGTGCTCGGATGCAGGTGGCATCAGGAAGGATGTGCTGTGGAGGGGCCTGAGCTGGGCTTTTGGGGGGACGGGGTGTGGTGGCAGGTGGGTGAGGAAGGTTCTCTGGGAAGAGCCACACATCGGTGTGGGTGCTTTCACACCGATGATCTCCCAAGTGCTTTATAAGGTCACTGGTGTCCCGCTCCTCCACAGAGAATAGCCCTAGGGTGTGGGAGAGCCCCTCCCCGAACCCAAGGGCTTCTGTAATGCACCAACATCCATTGCTTTAGGAAAACCAAAATAGCACCCAGAAAGTTCTCTAAGAGGGGTGTGGGTGCCTCCCCTAAAGCTCCGGCCCTCTGGGCCCCTTCTCCCTGCCCCCCTCTTGCAGGAAAAGGCATGGTCTCGCTCAACGGTCACTGCGGGCCTGTGGCCTTCTTGGCCGTGGCCACCAGCATCTTGGCCCCGGATATCCTGCGGAGTGACCAGGAGGAGGCCGAAGGGCCACGTGCCGAGGAGGACAAGCCCGACGGGCAGGCCCCCGAGCCCGCGCGCCACGTGGGTCCAGAGCTGAGCCGCAAGAAGGGCATCCTCCTGCAGTACCGCCTGCGCTCCACGGCCCACCTGCCGGGCCCGCTGCTGTCCGTGCGGGAGCCGGCGCCCGCCGACGGCTCGGCGCTGGAGCACAGCGAGGAGGACGGCTCCATCTACGAGATGGCCGACGACCCGGACGTGTGGGTGCGCAGCCGGCCCTGCACCCGGGACGCCCACCGCAAGGAGATCTGCTCGGTGGCCATCATCTCAGGGGGGCGGGGCTACCGCCACTTTGGCAGCGCCTCCGGTGGCAGCGGGAGGCCAGCCCCGTGCGGGGAGACAGACAGCGCCCTCCTTATCTGGCAGGTGCCCTTGAC
>PISW01012497.1:0-32356 GCA_004023785.1 Mungos mungo | reverse complement strand
GCCCCTGCCAGTTTGTTTTCTGTATTTATGTGTTTGTTTCTGGTTTTTGTGTTCTTCTTAACTTGTTTGCTTGTTTATTTCTTGGTTCCATTTTTCAGATTTCATGTATAAGTGAAGCCATGTGATAGCCATCTTTTTTTGACTTACTTCGTTTGGCTTATACTCTCTAGGTCCACCCCTGCTGTTGCAAATGGCAAGGTTTCATTCTTTTTCATGGCTGAGTAACATTCCATGATATATATATACACACACACACGTGTGTGTGTGTGTGTGTGTGTGTGTGTGTGTGTGTGTGTGTATCACATCTCTTCTATCTAATTATCTATCAATGAACACTTAGGTTCCTTCCAGATCTTGGTTGTTGTATATAATGCTGCAGTAGACACGGGAGCGCATATGTCTTTCCAAATTAGAATTCTTGTTTTCTTTAGAGAAATATCCCGAAGCAGAATCGGCGAATCACAGGGTAGTTCCATGTTCACTTCCCTAAGGCACCTCCCTGGCGTCTCCCACGGTGGCTGCGCCCACTTACATCCCCGCCAGCGGTGTGCGTGGGCTCCCTTCTCTTAACCACACTTGTTCTTTCCTGTCTCTTGGATGATACCCATTCTGGAGGTCATAGCCATGGCCAGACAGCAAAGAAGGAATAAAAGACAAAGATTAGAAAGGAAGAAGTATCTTTCTTTATTCTCAGATGACATGACTGTGTGTATGACAGTCTCTAGAGGATTTACCAAAAAACCATGAGCCCTTCTAGAAATGGTAAGTTAATATCGCAAAGTTTCAGGATATGAGGTATGTGAGGTCAGCATACAAAAATAAATTTCATTTCTAGATGCCAGCAAGATACAATGTAAAAATAAAATGCCAATAATAATGAACATGAAACATTAACTTGTTAGGAATAAATTAAACAAGATGAAAAATAAAAATATTGTGTTCATAAATTAAAGAAGACTGGAATAAATGGGGAGCCACAGCATGTTTGGAGACTGGGGGGGGGGTCGGTGTCCTTAAGATGACAGTTTTCTCCCTCTTGATCTATAGATTCAGGACAGCCTCCGTCAGCGTCCCCATGGGCTCTCGTATAGAAATGTATGCGTTGATACGTTGATTCTAAAATTTGTATAGACATAGACTTCTACTTCCGGCTAAATGGAGTAACAGGAATCAAATGTATTCTTTCTTCTGAAATAACAGCAATTACAGCAGCAACAACACAAGAAAACAGGAAAACATGTTTTTCATGACAGCAGGCAAAGGACAGAGATCCCTGAGAGAGGAGACACAAATGAGGGGAGTCCACGGTGTCGCAGCTCATTCCCACGACCCGCCGGCAGCCTGTGGTGCGTTTTGGGGGAGCCCAGGCTGAGCTGGGCAGGCTCCTCGATTTGAGGAGCACAGGATGAGCTCCCAGGTCAATGAAGGTGCCTAGTCCCAGGGCAGAGCACTGGAAAAGAGAGGCTGCGTCAAGAACCCCAGAGTCTGCAGAGGGTCCCCCTGGGTGCCGACCAGCGTGTTGACGCGAGGAAGCCGCCCGAGGCTGGCGACAGCGCCCGGTCCTCACAGAGAACCGGGAAAACTGCCTCCGACAACCGGGCTGAACATCTCTTAATTCATGGAGCTTTGGTGAAAGTACTTGGAAAGAGCTTGCCTGAGAAGCGGAACATAATTAGCCACCATCAGAGCCGGGACCAGGCCGAGGCGCCCGCAGCACAGCATCCACCGGGGACCCGCACGTGCGTGGCCCTGAGAACCAGTGTCTCCTTAGATTCTGCACCCCAGGCACCTTGCTCTCACCTTCGTGCCGGCCTTGCCCCTAGCTTAGACACAGCTCTGGTCTCACCTAACAAATCATTAGACAAAACCCAAAGGATCAGATCGTTTGCAAGTGAGTTAACTGCATCGCAGAGCACAGCTCAAGAATATTTCTAGAACTCCAGCAGCACCCACCAGGGTAAAATTCCCAGGGTCTGGAAGCCAGCCAAAGAGTATCCGGCATGCAAAGAAACAGAAAAGTCCCACAGTGAGAAGAATAATCAGTCAGTCAAAACCACCCCAGAACTGTCACGGATGTTAGTTTTAACGGCTAAGGGCAGTCTTTGTAACTGTCTTTTATGTGTTTAAGAGTTAAGTGCAGCCGTGGAGAGTATAAAAGACCCAAATGGAATATCTTGAGATAAAAGCTACATGGTCTACGGTGAAAAATACACTGGATGGAATTAACAGCACAAAGACCGTACAGAAGAAAAGAGAGTACATTTTCAGATACAATGATCAAAAATAACCCAAAATGAAACACACAGAGAGAAAGTTTAAGTAGAAAAGGCATCAATCTGCTGTACCTTCAAGTAATCTAATATACACGAGATCGGGTCTCCTGGAGGAGAGGAGGTCCCTTGTTCACGGATTGGAAAACTCAATCAAGTTCAAATTTCCAATTCACCCCAAATTCTCCTACAGACTCGAAGCAATCACAATGGAAATCCCAACAAGTTGTGTTTTTGTGGTTCTGTTTGTTTCGTAAAAATGAACAAGTTGACTTTAAAATTTACATGGAAATGCAGCGGGGCTAAAATAGCCAAAAACAACTTTGGAAAATAATAGTAAATTCGAGGGGCTAACTCTAGTTGGTTTCAAGAGCTATTTAAAAACTATAGTGTGATATTGACCACAAGATAGACAAATGGGCTCATGGGACAGAAGAGCGAGTTTAGAATTAGACCCACAAATGGATAGAAAATTGATTTTCCACAGAGGCTTAAAAGTGGGGAAATGGATGGTCTTTTCAACAAATGGGCCGGATCAATTGGACATTCATATCTCATAAATTGAACTTTGATCCATAACCGGCACTCTGTATAAAAAACGGACTCAAAATGGGTCTTAGACCTAAATGCAAAACTTAAGCCATAAATCTTCCGGGGAAAGTATAAGAGAAAATCTTTGTGACCTTGAGTTCGACAAAGATTTCTTGGATGTGGCATTAAAAGCATGGTCTATAAAAGGACAAATTGACAAATTGTACTTCATCAAAGTAAAAACCAGCTCTTTAGAAAACAGTGTTAAGAGCCTAAAAGGACAAGTGACAGAAAGAGAAAAACACTCTCAAGGCAAAAATCTGCAGAAGAACCCGTTATCTCGAACGTGTAAAACTCTCAAAACTGAATTATAAGAAAACACAACCTAGTTTTCTAAACAGGCAAAACATTTGAATGTACACTTCAGCCGAGACGCATCGGTGGCAAATGAACTCTTGAAAAAATGCTCAACATCCTTAGCCATCAGCGGACGGAAACATTAAAGCCACGGCGAGCTAGCGCTGCGTACCTGTGAGGGCGGCTAGAGTTTGGAAGACTGAGCGCAGCAACCGTGGTGGACGGACGGAAACTCTTACCCACCGGCAGCGGGAGTGTCAAATGGCTCAGCCGCTTCCAAACAGCGTTTGTCACTTCCTCGGAAAGTTAAACATGCTGGGGCGCCCAGGGGGCTCAGTCGGTTGGGTGACCGACTTCGGCTCAGGTCATGATCTCGTGGTTCCTGAGTTCGAGCCCCGCGTCAGGCTCTGTGCTGACAGCTCGGAGCCTGGAGTCTGCTTCCGATTCTGTGTCTCCCTCTCTCTCTGTCCTTCCCCTGCTCATGATCTGTCTCTGTCTCTCAAAATAAATAAATGTTAAAAAAGATTAAAAATAAGTAAATAAATAAATAAACTTTAGAAAAAAGTGACACACCTCTGCCGTGTGATCTGGCCACTCCATCTTCAGATATTTCCACGTCTGGGAAGAAAGCGCATGTCCACGCAAACACTTACACATGAATGCTCTATTGGCAACACCCCCCAAAGGGGAGACAAAGCAATTCTCCAGCAAAAGGGGAATGGATAAATAGATTTTAGGACATTCACACAACGGAATACTACTGAGTAATGAAAGAACTACTGACGTCCTCAACAATATGTATAAATGTTTTTTAAATTGAGTGAAAGCTATCAAAGCTGACACACAGCATGATTCTGTTTATTTAAATTTTTTAAAAAGTTTTAGTGTTCATTTATCTTTTGAGAGAGAGACAGCACGCGCAGGGAGGGGCAGAGAGAGAGAGGGAGACAGATTCCGAAACAGGCTCCAGGCTCTGAGCTGTCAGCACAGAACCCAATGCGGGGCTCGAACTCACAAACCGTGAGATCATGACCTGAACCAAAGTCGGATGCTTAACTGACTGAGCGCCCCAGGCGCCCCTGATTCTGTTTATTTAAACTCTAGAAAACACGCAGTGACGGTAGTGCAGAAAGCGGATCAGCCGTGGCCTGCGGGGAGGGTAGAGAGGAATACGGAAGTCACAAAGGGGCAGAAGAAAACTTTTAGGGGTGATGCACGTGCTCATTTTCCTAATACTGGTGATGGTTTCGCATACATCAGATCCTGTCACATTGTACACTTAAAATAGACCCAGTTAATTGTATGTAAGTCATGCATCTCAATAAAGCTGTTAACAAATTTACACAGAGACTAAAGGACCTGCAGTAACCAGCACAAACAGGCAAAAGAGAAAGAGGGAGGGGCGCCTGGGGGGCTCAGTCAGTTAAGCATCAACCTTAGCTCAGGTTATGACCTCGAGGTTCATAGGTTTGAGCCCCGAGTTGGGCCCTGTGCTGACAGTGAGGCGCCTGATGGGGACTCTCTCTCTCCCAGTCTCTCTCTCTGCCCATCTTTCCGTGTCCCTCTCCCACTTGCATGCTCTCTCTCTCTCAAAATAAATAAATAAGCTAAAAAAAAAAAAAGAAAGAAGTTTTTTATCTTATTAAAAAAAGATAAACAGTATCGTTGGAGCCACACCACTTGATTTCAAGAATCGCTAGAACGTTACAGTAATTACTTCAGTATGGTATTGGCATGTGGATAGACAAATAGATCAGTGTAACGGCATATAGAGTCTAGGAACAGATTCGCGTATATATGCCAACTGAAATGTGATAAAAGTTCCAACGTAATTCCGCGGGGAGAGGAAACGCTTTCCAGCAAATGATTCTGGAACAACTTGATATTCATACGGGGAAAAAATGAATCTTGACTCCAATGTCGTACCATACAGAAATTATTTTGATGTGGATCACTGGTCTAAATGTAAGAGATAAATCATTGAAAAATATCACTGAGACCTTGGTGACAAATTCCTAGGTTCCAAAAAAGGTCACCGTAAAAGAAAAACGTGGGTGAAAGTGGCTTCCATAAGAATTGAAGGCTCTGCTCATGAAAAGACTCCTTTGGTAAGTGAAAATGCAAGCAGCAGATTGGGAGAAAATATTTACAACACATGCATTTGAAAAAGGACTTATATTCAGACCGTACACAGAGCTCCTACAAATCAAAACTAAAAAGATAGCCGTGTAAAGTAGGAGCCAAAAGATTTGCGTAGATTCCTTCCCATAAAAAATATGTATATACAAATAGCCAATATGTTCCGGGAAAGGTGCTCAGCACGTTCAGTGATCAGAGAAATGCAGTTTAATACCACGACGAGTTTAATCTGTTACGTGCCCACAGGATGACTAAAATCAAAAACTGACAATATCAAGTGTTGATGAGGCTGTGGAACAACTGGGTATCACATAAATTGCTGTGAACTCTCCAACGATGTGAGTGCTGTGGAAAATTCTTTGACAATTTTTTATAAAAGTGACGGACGCTCACCGGAGCGCCTGGGTGGCTCAGTTATGCATCCAACTCTTGATTCCGGCTCAGGTTTATGATTTCATGGTTCGTGAGCTCAAGCCCCTTGTCAGGCTCTGCACTGACGGCGCAGAGTCTGCCCGGGATTCTCTCTCTCCCTCTCTCTTTGCCCTCCCCCCCGCCCCCCGCTCATGCACTCATGCTCTCTCTTTCAAAAATAAATAAATAAACATTTTTTTAAAGTAATATATACTTAACCATGATCAAGCAATTCCACTCTGAGCTCCTTGGCTAAGAGCTATAGAAACATGAAATAAAATATTTGTATACAATTATTCATAAGAGTTTTATTCATAATCGCTAAGAACTGGAAACAGCCCAAACAACCGTCAATGGAGGAGTGGATGGATGAGCTGTGGTTTGCTCATGTGAGGGGAGACTTGGCGGCGGTGGGGAGGGTGTAGGATGGGCGCCGGCGTCAGCGACCAGCCAGAATGTGTGATGGGCGCCGGCATCAGCGACCAGCCAACGCAGTTTGCTGGGTGAGCAAATATAAAAAGAAATGAGTACAGGCCCCATAATTCCCCCCGCGTGACGTTTTGCGGTGTGCACACCAACTGCAGTGGTAAAGCCAGGGCGGTGGCTGGCATCGGGCCCGGGCCAGCTCTCCGGGTGACAGCAGTGTTCTAGATCTTGGCCAGGGAGTGAGGTACGTGGTGCACACACGTGTCAGAACCCCTCGAGCTGCATACTTAGAACGTGTGCGTCCAACCACACGTAAGCCACGTCTCCGGGAGAAGAGCATTTTGGGGAAAACATAACCATCCCAAGGCATGCGCTCTTCTGAAAAGATAACAATAGAACACAACCACTGAAGCTGCGGAGAAAACAAGATAAACAATTAAAACTCATTAAAAACGTCCCTCGTAGAACTAATAGGTGAAGGAGTCACAGACGTATAGCAAAGATACAGGAGGTTATAACAACGTGATAAACTTGAACCCTCAAGAAATTGAAATAGCAAAGAGCTTCCCCTCACGAGTCTTGAGCACAGTCTACACGGGGTCCTAGGAAACAGTTAACAATCAGATAAACATTCTTAGAGGACTCGTCCCAGAAAAAAGACAATAGAAAAAAAGGGAAATCTGCCCAGCTTGTTTTATGAGGCAAAAATAACATGTATTCCAAGTTCAGATATGGCCAAAGAAGAAAAAACTAGGTCTACCTCACTTGCAGAAACAGAGGCGCAGCCCCAAAGAGGCCGCTAGCTAATTCACCCTCCAGTGCGTTTTGAAAAGCGACGTGGTTGAGTCTGTTCCAGAAGCGCAAGAACAATTTCTCCCCAGAAATTCTGTCACTGTTATTTATGGCCGTATTATTGGAATAAAGGGATGAAATAACTCTCAATAGATGCAGCAAATTATTTGATGAAGTTCAACATCTTTCTGTGATTTTTTTAATAATGCTCAGGAAACTCTGACAAAAAATGGACATTCTTTAAAAAAATTTTTTTTAATGTTTATTCATTTTTGAGAGACAGAGACAGAGCATGAGCGGGGGAGGGACAGAGAGCGAGGGAGACCCAGAATCTGCAGGCTCCAGGCTCTGAGCTGTCAGCACAGACCCCAAGGTGGGGCTCAAACCCACGAACTTCGACATCATGACCTGAGCCGAGGTCGGCTGCGCCCCTGGACATTCTTAATATGATAAAGATTTTGCGCATTAAAGGTTTACGGAAAACCTGATACTCTGTAGATAAACTTTTGATTTATTTCTGTTACGTCGGGAACAAACAAGGAGAAACACCCCAGCCAATCAGACTAACGCGGAGGCTCTGACCGGCGTTGGAAGAGGAGAAAATGGAGGGTCTGCGGGGAGGAGACGCAGCCTCGTTATGCGCAGAGCATCTATCATCTCCGCAGAAACCCACTGGAACGAACAGAAAATTGGTTGGAACTAATCATAGAGCTGAGCGAGATTGCTGAATACAAGATCAACTTACTAAAATTAGTGGCTTTCTACACCGATATTAACCAATTAGAAATATAATAGAAAAAGGGATACATTCCCAAGAGGAACAAAAAAACTATGAAGTCTCTAAAAATTAAGCCAGAAGGAAATGTGGAAAACCTTTAGAGAGGGAAACATTAAGATTCAAGAAGTGGAAAGGACACAGAGGAGACACGGAAGCGTGGAGACAGGATTGAGGGCCCTGGGAAGGCGGCGTCAGACCGCCCAGGCTGTGGCCCCGCTGGAGGCGGTGGGGGGTAGGGGGGCACGGCCCGAGCAGCACACACACACACCTGCCGGCCCTGGAGGCGGGAATCCAAGACGAGGGCATCCACACCATCGGGATCCAGTGAGGGCACCCTCCTGGCTCACAGACCGCGTCCTCTTGCTGCCCCCCACCTGGGAGAGAAGAGAGCGGGTGAGCAGGGGAGGGGCAGAAAGAGAAGACAGAGGATCCAAAGCGGGCTCTGCTCTGCTCTGACAGCCCAATGCAGGGCTCGAGCTCACGAACTGTGAGATTGTGACCTGGGCCCCTCGGCTGTCTTTTCTCGTAAGGGCGCTAATCCCGTCACAGGGGCCCTGACCTCATGACCTCAGCACTTCCAGAAAGCTCCACCTCCAAACACCATCACACTGGGGATTAGGCTTCAGTGTATGAAGCTGGGGTGGGGGGGGGTGTGCGCTCCTGTGTAAACATCTAACCCCTAGTAGGTATGAAAGGAAGCATAAACAAAATGGAAAGGTAGCCCATCTTAGTGTAGGCTTAAAATTGTCACTCATCCTAAATATATATAAGCCACAGGTCCCCACATTGTTATCAGTCGTGAGAAAGAAGAGCTCAGGGCTGTGGGGCGGCGGCTCGTCCTGCCGGGTAGGGACACCTCCTCCAAGACAGTGGGCTCGCCACCATGGCTGCGCCCCGTCACCACCGGCTTCCGACGACGTGGCATCTTACAGTTCTGAGCGGCAGCAGTCTTGCCCGGGGTGGCAGGGTCCTCTGCCGGGGGTTGGGGGGGGGGCGCACGCGGTGGGTGTCAGATGCCTCCTTCCTAGCTGGGGGCCCGAGGGGATGAACACACTTCCACGTTTTGTTCACTGAATTCAGCTCCTTGTGGTTGTCGGACAGAGGACTGAATTTCCCCGCTGACTGTTCCAGAGGCCACCTGGGTTCTGTGCCGGGTGACCCTCCTTCTCCAGAACCGGTGATGGAGAGACCCTCCCTCGTGTGTGGTCCTGCCTGCATTTGGAACCAGTTTATATATACATATAACATTTGTTTACTTATTTTTGAGAGAGAGAGAGAGAGAGAAGCAGAGAGAGAGGGAGACACAGAATCCGAAGCAGGCTCCCAGCTCTGAGCAGTCAGCACAGAGCCCGACGCAGGGCTCGAACCCACGGACCGTGAGGTCATGACCTGAGCTGAGCCCCGCGGGCGCCCCCGGAATCAGTCTTACAGGAACGGGTTGGCTCTTTCCAAGGGTTCACCTGGTTTTCTGAGGCTCGTGGGGATAATGTCCTTTCTTCTTAACCGAAAGGCAACTGATTAGTAACCTAATTTCAGAGGTGAGGGGGGGGGAGGAGGCCCAGCAGGGGCACCAGGACGGGCTCTTGGTGCCATCCTAAAATTCTTTCTCCCACAGCATCACAATAAAAACCAAAGAGAGAGCTTTACACCATACTCATTACATATGGGAGCACAGGATTTCATTGAGCTGGGATCAGAAGCCAGAGGGGAGGGGCTGGCTTCTGTAACACTCAGTGTCGGGAGAACTGACTCACTATATGGAGAAAAATTCCATTGCTTTTCCGGCCTCTCGCACCACACCCGGCGGATCTAGAAGGGCTAAACAGAAATATACCCAACAAATGTCAAATATAACCTTTTCTCTGCGTGAGTAGTCAACCCGTGAACTTAATAAAACACACGGAGGACACCTGTGACCTCCGGCTGGCGCAGATCTTCTGAAATAAGGTCCTTTACAAAGCTCGTGGGCGCTGGGCGTCAGGGCCGAAGGGGCTGGTGGCCGGGACGCAGAGCCCGGGCTAACAGACGGGTGACCGCTGTCACGTGGAGTGTACAACACTGGGACTGATCAGAAGCTGGTATCTGTAACATTCGAGGGACTCTGACAAATCGGTAAGAAAACCATGAGTGCCCGCAGAAAACAACGGACACCTCAGAGGGAAAAGCCTGGAAAGCTAACAAGACCATGAAGGGATACTCCGTTGCACTAGGAATCTGGAGGGAAACACAAAAATAATATCAAGACATCAACTTGGTGAACAGATTAGTGGGATAATGCAGATGTTGATAGAGATGCATGGACATGGTAGTGCCCTGCTCTCGGCCGAGGGGACCTGGGGGACGGGCTGGCCTGGGTCCCCTCCTGGGTCCACGCCCGGGCAAAGGACCAGGGTCCATGCAGAGGGGCCGGCGCGGCAGCCCTGTTCTGGAGAAGGCAGCCCGCGTCCACAGCAGGGGACACCGAGAGAAGATGAAATTGCGTGAGACGGAGCCCCACGAAAACCACGGAACTGGTGGCGAGCACGGCGGCAGGCAGACAGATTTTTAGGGCATATTGTTGAACGAAAAAAGTAAGAAACAGGAGCTTTATAGTTCAACAAAATGTACTTACAACGGAAACAATACTTGAAACACCCAAAAGTTCTATGGTTTTTGGTTAAACATGTAGTCGGGAACGGGTCTCAGACATTCCAGGGAGCGCCTCCGGGGACCAGGGGGAGCTGGGCGTGCAGATTGGGAACAAGATGAAAATGAACGGCACGAAGTGAAATGGACAGCGGACCTGCAGGCCGTGAAGCGAGGAGCACGGTGAGGTCAGCTGTCTGGACCCAACATGCACATTTAACCATAAATACAGGGGCGCCTGGGGGCTCAGCCCATGAAGTGTCTGACTTCGGCTCAGGTCATGAGCTCACAGTCCGTGGGTTTGAGCCCCGCATCAGGCTCTGTGCTGACAGCTCGGAGCCTGGAGCCTGCTTCCCATTCTGTGTCTCCCTCTCTCTGCCCCTCCCCCACTCATGCTCGCTCCCTCTCTCTCTCTCTCTCTCTCTCTCTCAAAAATAAATGTTTTAAAAAATTTTAAAAACCACATAAATATGTATGTGAAATGCAAGGCTGCTTTCCAAAGACTTCCCAACTGCAAGGGTCTCGATGACCCCCCGGAAAGCCGTCTCTGTCCTGCCCTGGGCACTGCCTGTGCTGAAGGCTGTCGTGGGCCATCCCCTGGGGAGGGACCTGGGGGAAGTGGAGCTGGGGAAGGCGGTTACATCATTCTGACTGTCCCCTGTCCCCTGCTGGAGGACTCAGTTCTCCACGAGGTGAACACCAGGGTGGCCACGTTGACTGGACCTGGCCAGTGAAATGCAGGAGGGTGTATGGACATCCCTTTTGGGGGGCAGATTTAAGGACAGTGGCTGTTCCTCTATGACCCCAAGGCCAGCAGCGACGCCTGGGGGGAGGGCTGTGCCACCTTCTGGGGTCCCGGAGCAGAGACAGCTCCGAGAGAGCGAAGCCACGGAAGATGGGATGTGTGGGGTGAGTGCCGCATCAGTGTGTGGTCGGGAGCCACGGCCGTGTGGGGGGCTGCTTGTTGCTGGCGCTCACCTCGCCGAGCCTGACTGACACAGAGCGTCTGCTGGGGCCCAGCCCGTCTTCCTCTTCCCTGTAATCCTGCAAGTCCTGAGCCGACCAGAGTTGGACAGTACAGAAGGTTCTGGCCACCTTCCCAACTCCCCCCGCCCACCCCGCCACCCCCGCTCTGCGGGAAGGGGTCATTGCTACAGACTCTCAGGAGGCTCCTTCCTGTCGGGAGGATGTGGAGTTGTGACAGCCTCCCCCTGGCCTCAGGAAGGAGTCCTGCCATGTCTGGACATGATCGAGAGCCTTCTCCAGTGTCCGTAGCCGGGGCCGGAGGCGAGGAGCTGACCGAGAGCCCTTGAAGCTGGCACTAAGGACGGGGAAATGAGCTGGTGACTCAGGTCCACCCACCTAGGCTGTGATTATTTAATTTTCCTGGAAAATCGGCACGTCGTCCTGATGAATGCCGGGCCGATTTCAGGGCAGATGACTGCACTTTACACGAAGTACGTTCCCACTTGTCCTCGTCCAGCTGCTGAAAGCTCACGCTGATTACCGGCCAGGCCGGCTAACCCCTGTCCTGCGGGCTCGCCTCCAGCCCAAACCAAAGGAACCGGTTGGGGCAGGGCTGGTTGTTAAACTTTCTTCTCCGTTTTCAGATTCAGAAACTTTCTTCTCCGTTTTCAGATTCAGAAAGCTACAGCTTTCACGCCCTGTAATGGCTGAATTGTATCTCCGCTAAACGCCTATGTTGAAGGCTTCACCACCAGTACATAGGGCCACAGGGTCTTTAAAGAGGTAACAAAATGAGCACATTAGGGTCGGGTCCTAATCCGGTGTGACTGGTGTCCTTGTAAGAAGGAGAGAGTGGGACACGGAGAGCAGAGGGCAGTGTCCACAAGGCAGGGAGAGGGGACCGGGAGAGACCTCCTTATGGTACCTTGACCTTGGACTTCCAGCCCCCGGCCTGTGATATAGCCCCTCCTCAGTTCTGCACCCTCCACTCAGCCACTCCTGCTCTCCCCATCAGGCCCCCCCGACTTTCATCCGGTAGCTGTCCATTCTCTAGCTGCAGGTCCCCGGATGTGGGGAGCTCTTTTCTCCCAGAGGCAGCCTGTCCCCGCTCTGCACGCCAATGACCATCTGGCAACCCATGTGCTTGACACAGGATGTTCTCAGGCACCTGTCACATGTCTTCACTGCGTCCCGTCCACAGAGAAGGTGAGCGTGATGGGAGCTCGAGGGGAAAGGGTCCCAGAAGTAACGGAGTGGACTCTTGGCAAAAAGGCCTGGGAACGTGTTTGTGGCCCATGGTGGCCGTGGGGGCTCTCGGGCAGCCTCTCCTTGCCTCGGGGGACTTCCTGTATCTGGAGGGAGGCGGGCTGAAGCCAGGTTCACCGAACCTGGTGCCAAGGTGCCACTGCTCAGGGAGAAGCACAGCCTGTCACACGGCCCGGACCCGTCCAGGCACAACCGGCGCCTTCTCTCTCTGCAGCCAATGGCCACGGAAGGCAAGTCAGAACCGAAAGTCAAGGTAACCTGGAGTCAGAGTAGAGGTGGCCAGCTGGACGGGGCAAATCTTTACGGAGATAACTCGACGGGCCGTTTCGCAACATCCCGCCCGCCAGCCCGCCCGGGGTTATCTGGAGAATGTTCTGTGTCGACCTCACCCCCGGACGTGGCCTGCCTGCGCCTCCCATCTCCTGCCTCTGGGGCCTTCCCAGACCACCAGGCTCTCTTTGATGGCATGATCTGTGTCAAGTCTGCCTGGAGCTGAGTTTTGAGCCCCGGGGAGCCAGACAGCTGCGTCCCCACAGGGGCCTGCATCTCCTTCCCCCAAGTCTTCCTGCTCGGGATTCACGGCTTTCGGAGCTCAGTGCCGGCACTGGGAACAGATGACCAACCATCCGAACGAGGGGCTCCCACTGCTCTTATCACTGAGGAAATTCCAAGGGTTTTAGGAGCTCCGCGCCGGGAACCAGGGGCAGAGGCCGACCTACGTGTGCTCTGTGATCCCAGAGGCTCTCGCTCTCCAGACACAAAGCCCTGAGTCCCAGGCTTTCTTGCCCCTCTCGCTGCCTGCGCCCTCCACCTGGGCTGGGGGCTGGGTCCCTCCCCACACCTCTGCGCCCACCCCACCTGAACGCGGAGCACTTCCGTCCAGACCAGATCCCCTCCTGGCAACTAAATGGGAGGCTCCGGAACTGGCTGGAACCTTCCAGCTCACTCTTGCACGTGTCCCTCGGTAACCTGGCACCTGTGACAGCCGGAGCCTGGCTTCTTGACACAGGGGCAGTCAGGGTGAGCAGAGGTTTGAACCCCTGTCTGCTCTGTTTCCCGGGTCACTTGTTTCTGCAGAACCTACTGCTGGTGGGGTGGACCTGGTAGCGGGCCTGACTCATGGCCTCCCAGCCCTGCCCCGCAAAGCGCTGAAGGCCCTCTGCCCGCCCCCCCACGTGCCGCCTTCCCCACCCCCAGCTCCTGCCGCTGTCTCTTCAGTGCCTCCTTCAAAATGCCCCCTGTAGCTTTCTCCGCCCTTGGGCGGCGGTGCCCTGGGGGTGGGCCGGGGACTCCCCTGTCCGTGGGCCCGACACTGGCAAGGGGCATGGCCTGGGCAGAGGCTCAACGTCCCTGCTGTGAGCCGCGCCCCACGGAGAAGGTGAAGGCCGGGCTAACGCCCGTGGGCCACAGGACTCTGTGCCTCCGCCTCACTTGCAGCCGCTGGTGTGGAGGCCTCCTGGCTCCCGGCCTTCGTGGCCCTGAACTTGGAGCCTCCTCCGGTCTGAGCGACAGCCCCCCACGCACGCGGGAGGGAGGAGGCCTTCCCCGACCAAGGGGGTGGCTGGGCACCTCTAGGCCCGCCTCCCTGCCTTGTTTTGTGGTTGAGCAAAGCAGGGCTTTAAAGGAAATTTATTTTTCCAAATTGCAGAACAAAGGACACAATGTTTGGGAAGAAAACACACTGCTTACATTTGAGAAAAATTAGTAGCGTTACATAATGAGAGACGCCTGAAGGAACTGAGTCACCCCGGGCTGACATGCATCTTTGACTAGTTTGTGAGATCCTCATAAAATTACATCCTGTTAATTTAAGGCTTCTTATGCTAATTTTCAGTCAATTTTATTTGCCTACGAAATTTATTGGTGGCCTCCAGGGTAACAGCCGGGCCTGGTCCAAGGACGTGGGATCCCCGTGAGGAAAGGAAAACAGCCTCGGTGTGAGGGTCAGCAGGACGTTCCGGGGCGCGGGGGGCTCCGGGTGGCCCCCGCGAGGCCCTGCCTCCGAACTGAGCCGGGGTGACGCTGAGGGACACGGTCCCCCCCGCTCACAGACGGCAGAGCGCGGCCCGAGCTGTCACCTCCCCCCGAGGGGGAACCCACGCACTCGCTCCGCAGCCGACGTCAGCAGCGGGTTGTTCTAGACGGAGAAAGTGGGGGGATGGGGAACTGATCAAACAGCAAGGGGCGGGGCGCAGGCTGAGAAGCCGGCACCTGTCTCTCTGGGCGGGGCGGCAAATCCAGATCGGGGCTTCCGCGGGGTCGGCTTTGCGGATGTGCGGCAGGGCCCCATCCTCAGAAGGGCCACGAGCCGAGCGGTCACCTCCTCGCGAGTTCCCAGCAGGGCCCCGCAAATCACAGCAGGCCCTGCGCCTGCGCACAGGGTCCAGAGCAGAGGAGGGCTAGGGGCCCGGGGCCACGCCCCCCTGCGCTGTTCTGTCACCTGCTCCCCGAAGGCAGGACCCAGACCCCCGTGGAGGCCCGCCCCCGGGAGCACCGACACGGCGGCAGTGGACCGCGAGTGGCCCCGGCCGTGAGGTCCCCCCCTGGCCGCTGAAGCGAGATCCGCCTGGTGGCTCCTGCCGACGCCGCCTCGCGATGGGGAAACCGACCCAAGTTCGCTAGGGCAGAGCTACCTGACCGCTGCCCGGTGCCAGGGGCTGGAGGGACAGGCCCGCCCTGCCGTGCGCGGCGCAGGGCACAGGCAGGTGGCCCCGGCGCCCGTGGTCTGGCTCTCAGGCCGCCCTTCCTGCCCACGGACAGCAGTAAAGAGAAGACGGTTCTGAGAGGTCAGCGGGCACGGACACCGTAGATGGCACCTTGGTCCCCTGGGGGGAGGCTGGGCAGACTTTCCGGCCGAGGCGGGGACCTGCAGGTCGCATCGAGCCTTCCCATGGGGCCAGGGTCCCCTAGCTCCCGGGACCAGGGCCCGCCAGCGTGGTCCCTCCCCGGGCCCTGGGCTTCTCACCTGGCCTCCGCCCGGGCTGGGCTGAACCGAACTGTCTCGTGTCCGTGTTCCTCATGATGTTTCTGCCTTGAATTTTCCTCTCCAGGCTTCTTGCTTCCGCATAACACGGTCCCCAAGCACCTTCTCCGCACCCCCGGGGGGGCAGTGACATGAAGCTCAGACCCTGACCCTCATGAGCACACAGTCCCTTGGTGTCCTGGAGTTCAGTCCTTTCCCGGTACAGATGAGGAACCTGAGGCATATCTACACTCCGGGTAAAGAGACCGACGTCATGAACAATTATATTTTGTCATGTTTCTTTACTTATTTTGAGAGCGAGAGAAAGAGAAAGGGGGGAGAATGGCAGAGCCCGATGCAGGGCTTGAACTCACCAACCGTGACATCATGACCTGAGCCAAATCAAGGGTCAGACACCTACCTGACTGAGCCACCCGGGTGCCCTGATGGGCAGTTATTGACGGGGACGCAGAGTCTACTGGGGCAGGATAGGGGTGCAGAGCAGAGGGTCAGGAAAAGCTTTCCAGAAAATATCACACTTCAGTGAAGACCTAGAACCTGGGTAAGAAATGACCCATAGGAAGGGTGAAAGAGCATGCCGAGGCAAGGAACAGAATGGGCGAAGACCTGGAGACAGGAGCTCAGGAATGCGCTGAGGCAGAGGAGGGGGGGGTCTCCAGGAATGGAGGCACTTGCCCAGGGGAGGCTGGGAGGGCACAGGAGCAGCTGACCAGAGTGCGCTTCCTGCAGAAGAGGTGGAGGTAGGGACAACTCAAGGGGGCGGGCCCATTGGACGTCCAGGGCCAGGAGCAGAGAGACTCAGAGTGTGACCCTCCGGGAGGAAGAGGAGGTGACGGGGACCCCTGGGAAGTGCCCCCCCGGCAGCTGGAAGCACGTGCAGGCCAGGGGACAGGTGTCCACACCAGCCTCCTACGATCTGCAGGAAGATGGGGGACAAGGGGTCATGGCAGCTCGGGGGGAGCAGAGGGAGGGAACCCGCAGGCTGGGGGGAGGCTCAGAGGTGAGCGATGCAGGGGTGAAGGGTGCAGGTGGGGAGCAGGAGTGAGGTGTCAAGGAGAGAGAGCCAAGGAGCACATGCGCCCTCTCCCGCAGGCAGCCTCCCTGAGGGGGTGGGAGCAGAGAGGCAGGTGGCTTCAGTGGGGAGCCCCTGGCGGAGTCGGAGGGTGCGGGGCTCCCAGCAGGGAGGCTGGAGGCTGGAATCTGTGAGTCGGAACCGGGGGAGAGGTGAGCACAGGATGCCACAGGCTGAAAGATGAACCTCACTCTACACCTCACAGCTTGACAAAATCCAACTTAGAATGGATCAAAGATTACAGGCAAACCTTTGAAAATGTACACCTTTCAGAAAAAGGGAGGAAATCTTTGGGATCTAAGGGCTCAGGTGAAGAGGTGTCGTCAGAAGCTCAGTTCATGAAAGAGAAAATGGTCCGTTGGACTGTGTCAAAGTTAAGGGCTCCTGAGTTGTGGAGGACCCCGTCAGAGGGAGAAAGAGTGAACTACAGACTTGGCAGCTGCCAGCTGACGAAGGACTAGTGTCTAGAATCATACAGGTTTCGCAACTCAATGGTAAGAAAACAAGCAATCCAACTAGAAAATGGGCAAAACCCAGGAACAGACATTTCACCCAAGAGGCTGTGGAGATGACCATGGGCTTGTGGAAAAACGTGCAGCGTTGTTAGGGCTGCTCGGGAAATGCAGAGGAAAACCACAGTGAGAAGCCAGCGCACGCCTCTCTGAACAGCTAAAATAAAATAAAAAAAAAAAACAGTGGCGGCCACGAGAAAAATGTCCGTGTCCCCCAGCCGAGGGACATTCTACAAGATACTCTTAAAAAAAAACAAACAGCAAATTACACCAACTGCCGGTGAAGATGCAGAGAAGTGGAATTCCTTCCTATTAGCCGGGAGCATAAAGTACTACTCTGGAAAAGCTTGGCAGTGTCTTCAAAAACCAAAACACACTTATCCAGACCCAGAGGTTGCACTCCTGGGCATTTATCCGGAGAAATGTGCTTCTACGTACCCACAGACCTGCGCATGGTGCTCATGGCAGCTTTATTTACGGTGGCCCCAAACTGGAGACCTACGTGCCCTTCCGGTGCGTGATGAAACCGACTGTGGTCCATCCGGGCCAGGGACACTGCCTGGCAACGGAAAGGGACCAACGACAGATATAAGCTAGAGTGTGGGTGGCTCTCATGGGCCTCACGTGGGGTGAGCAAAGCTGACCTCGGAAGTTTCGTAGAGTATCTCAAATGGCAAAACGAGGGGCACCTGGGTGACTCAGCTGGTTAAGTGTCCGACTTCAGCTCAGGTCACGATCTCACGGTTTGTGAGTTCGAGCCCCCGCATCGGGCTCTGTGCTGACAGCTCAGAGCCTGGAGTCTGCTTCCGATTCTGTGTCTCCCTTTCTCTCTGCCCCACTCCCATTCATTCTCTATCAGTCTTTCTCAAAAATAAATTAACATTTTTTTTAAAGGAAATAAACACACACAATGAATGCATGTGCTATGGACCATCTGCTTACTCCAGACTCACATGCTGGGGCCCTGACCCCCAAGCTGATGGCGTGAGCAGTGGGTCGGCCTTGGGAGGGGATGAGGTCACCAGGGTGGAGGCTTCATCCACCTCTTAAGAAAGAGACCCCACAGAGACCATCTCTGTCCCATGGGCGAGGACACGGCAAGAAGGCGGCCATCCTCAAAGCCAAGAAGGGGGTCCTCGCCGGAACCTGAGTCTCCCAGCGTCCCGAGTGTGGACATCCAGCCTCCAGGACTGTGAGCAACACTGCTGCTCAAGCCCGAGGCGGCGGTGTTTTGTCTGAGTGGCCTGAGCCCCCGACACCCGGAGACCCGGCGTCGTCTGAGGTCCGCAGGCTCCCCAGGCCCTGCTTCCCGACTGCAGCCCTGTGCCGCGGCCCGGCCGGAAGTTGCCACTGGGGGATCCCGGGTGAAGGGTGCAGGGATCTCTCGCTATTTTGCAATCACTGTGACCTACAGCTATTTCCAACAATGGGCAGGGAAAAATAAAATAAAGGAAGGGAGAGGATGGATACCTGCAGGGCTGACGTCACGGCCAAGGCCGAGTGAGCGCAGGCTTGAGGCATTCCAGTGGTCCATGCAGACCTGCCAGGTCAGACGCCCGGGGAGGTTAGCCCAGCTAAAGGGGGTGGGACCCCCACGAACAGTCCTGGGGGACTGGGTGTGAGCTCTGAGCCCCGAGCAGGGGTGCGTCCCTCCTTGCTGGGTGGGGCAGGCCAGCAGGGGGCAGGCAGGGACGGTCACCCCGCCCCCCCACCCCACAAGGAGGCCGGCCTGGTCACGGCTGAAGCAGGGGACAGCCCTGTCAGCGATATTCCTCCAGGAGAGGGGCTTTCCGGGGCTTCTGGAAGCACGCGCCGGAGCCTGGGCTCCCCAGCAGAAATAAGTAACTATACAGTCTCGCTTTGCACATTAGGAGCTATCTGCTTCCCACTCTCCTGAGTTATGTGAGGACACAATTTATCTTTAGCCTGAAGCCACCTGCTCGGTAATCTGTCTCTGTGTACCCGACTGATCCCACCATCCTTGCGCGAGCGGGAGAAGCGGCTGACTTTATTTAAAGCAGTCAGCTCCCTCGGATAAACTGGCCGGGGCGGCCCGGAGCACCTGTCTTCAGGTGACCCCGCCCTCCTCTGAGTGAGGGGGTGGGGGACGGTGTGCCCCAGGCCAGGCAGCCCAGGGACACCGTCGTCACGCGAGAGGCAGCGCCCAGAAGCCCAGCGGGAGGGCGTTTCGAGCACCCTGAAATGACTTTCCCCCACAGGTCGCTAAGGCCGGTTCTTTATTCTACCACCTCGGTCCCCTCTTCTAGACCAAGGTTCACCTGGGAAACGGAAGTCTGGAAGTGCTGTGCGGTGTTGGGCCGATTGGGAAATCCGAACTGTCCTGAAGTCTTCAGGGTCCCTCGGGAGCCTGAGCCCCGGGAGAACAGAGCTGCCCTGCGTCCTGGGCCCTGGGGCAAGCCCCAGCCCTCCCCTGGCTCCCAGTGACTGAGCGGCCACACAGGTGCACAGACACTCCCCGCCCCCAGCCCTGCTCCTTCCAGATCTGTTGTGTAGTTGGCGCTCTCTTCCAACTCCCCCATGGAAGTCGGGGTGTGGCCCCGGGACAGGTCCCCGCACGGGCGGAATTAAAAAGACAGAGACGCATGAGTGATAACCCGGTGGTGTGAGGCCGGCGGGCAGCGGAACGTCAGTGAAGGGCGTGCTGGGCCGCCCTGAGGTGACCCTGGCCGGACGTGGGGACGGGGCACTCCCGGCAGGCGGCCTGGCGCACCGTATGATCCTCCGAGATGCGGGTGCCGTCTCCACCTTGCAGGTGAGATGTGGGGGGGTTGCCTGCCCCGGGGCTCTCCGGAGCCCCCTCCATGCAGTGAGGACGGAAGTCACCAAATGCCTTGACCAGCAGGTGTGCCTGGTTTCGCTGACCTTTTTCTCTTTTTGTGGGAACTACACGTAACACGGAATCTACCATTTTAGCGATTTTCAATACCTTCACATTGTCGTGCAGCCGTTGGCCCTGTCTGGCTCCAAGATGCGTTCAGCACCCCCGCAGAAGGTCCTGTGAGGGTTAATTTTACGTGTCAGTGTGTCTGGGCCACGGGATGCCCAGACAGCCGGAAGCCACTGCTTTGGGGCGTGCCTCTGGGGGTGCCTCCGGGAGAGATTGGCATTTTTTAATGTGTTGTGTTTTTTTTTTTTGAGAGAGAAAGAGAAAGCGTGAGCAGCGGACAGGCAGAGACAGAGAGAGAGAGAGAGAGAGAGAGAGAGAGAGAGAGAGAGAATCCCAAGCAGGCTCCGCACTGTCAGCACAGAGCCCAACGAGGAGCTTGAACTCATGACCCTGAGAAATCAAGAGGCGGACACCCAGGCGCCCTCCGGAGACTGGCGGTGGGATCGGGAGACGGAGGCAGGAAGGCGCCCTTATCGGTGGTGACGGGTATGTCCGGTCCGCGGAGGCACAAGCAGGACAAAAAGGCAGAAGGAGGAGGATTCTCTCGCTGGGCTGAGGCCTCCACTCCCTCCCGCCCTCGGACGGGTGATCATTGTTTCCAGACCTTCGTGGGGACCCAACAGCCCAGTTCCCCAGGCTGTGCACTGCAGACCATGGGATCTGTCCACCTCCATGATCGTGGGAGGCTGTTCCTCGTTCCTTCTCCTTCTAGGCTTCTGGGTACATCCCCCTGGGTCTCTGAGGAGCCCTGACCGGGTACAGCCTGCACCTGTTACCAGTCACCCCCCACCCCTGCCCTGAGCCCCGGCGACCACTCAGCTCCTGTCTGTCTCTATGGATTTGCCTCTCCCGGACCTTTCGTATAAGTGGAATCACACAGTGTGTGGCTTTCTGTGTCTGGCTGCCTTCACAGGACGTCATGTCGCCCAAGTTCAGCTTCACCCCACATGCGGTGCTTTCTTTCCCTGTTCACTACCGTGTCGAGTTCCTTGGTGCGAGGGGCCACACCTGTGTCCGTTCATCCTCTGGGCTCTGCGGGGGCATCACGGCGTCCTCAGAGGACTTCGTGAGTGGGAGCTGCAGGGCAGGACGTTGTGTGACCCCCCCTCACCCCCCGGCTGCACCCCAGCGCCAGGACAGCCCCTAGTGCATGGTGGGCACCAGTCCACATGTGTGGAAGAATGAGCGAGTGTGTGTGGGTGCCCTGCTCTCCCGGAGGGAAGGGGCTGGCGGCGCCCAGACCACCGTATGTGGCCACCTTTTGGGAAGAAAAACACCCTGCGGGGCTCTGGAGGACAAGCCCTGCCCTGAAAGCCGGGACTGGCCGGGCACCCAGGCTCCGCTGGCACGAGGACTGGGTCACTTTCTTAGAAAGCTGCATTTGTTTCCTGTCGCTGCCCTAACAGAGCAGCGCACACTCTGTGGCTGAAAACAGAGACCTTTATTAGCCACCCCAGCTCTGGAGGTCATGGTCCGACGGGGCTCCCTGGACTGATGTCAAGACGCCGGCAGGTCTGTGTCCCTTCTTTTTTTTTTTTTTTGGTTTATTTTCTGATGTTTATTTATTTTTGAGAGAGAGAGAGAGAGAGAGTGTGAGCAGAAGGGGCAGAGAGAGAGGGAGACATAGCTCAGTTCAGTAGTTCAAAGGGGCGTTTCAATGTTTATTTAAAATTATTTATTTATTTATTTATTTTATTTTATTTTTGAGAGACAGAGAGAGACAGTTTGAGTGGGGGAGGGTCAGAGAGAGAGGGAGACACAGAATCCAAAACAGGCTCCAGGCTGAGCTGTCAGCACAGAGCCCGACGTGGGGCTCGAACCCGAACTGTGAGATCATGACCTGAGCCGAAGCCGGACGCTTCACCGACTGAACCACGCAGGCGCCCCAGAAGGGGTGGGTTTCACGGGCCCGAGTTCTGTGAGCACAGGGCAGGGCTGCGCCCGGAGCCTCGCGAGGGCCGGGTCTCAGGCCGCGCTCTCCGCCTGCCGAACCCGGGGGAACCGCAGCTCCGCAGAGAGACCCAGGCAGCCGCAGAGGGGTTCCTGGCACCATCCCAGTCAGGCTGCCTCGATGGGTCCCATGGTTAGAGCCCAGAAGGTGTCACTTGGGATCCCGATGACTCAGTCTATACCATAGGGTGCAACGATTTCTACATTCAGTCCTTCATTCAAGAAATCAGTGCTTCCCATCCCGGGAGCTCCAGAGGATCGAAGATGAGTGTTTCCTCCCATCTGGGAAGAGACAGCCGGGCAGGCGGGCTGCTCCGGGGTCGACTGTGATGAGCAACCTTTGTTCGTTCGTCCGTCTGTCCATCCATCCATCAAGGGCTTCCTGCCAGCAGCTTCCCTGCCAGACCCTGTGGGGACCAGCAGTGAGGAGTCCACAGGAAAACGTCCAACTTCACTTAGCGAGTGGTTAGCGGACAAAAACCTTTGGGAGGCGCCTGGGGGGCTCTGTGGGTTAAGCGTCCAGCTTCAGCTCAGGTCATGATCTCACAGTTCGTGGGTTTGAGCCCTGCGTTGGGCTCTGTGCTGACAGCTTGGAGCCTGGGGCCTGTCTTCAGATTCCGTGTCTCCCCCTCTCTCTGCCCCTCCCCTGCTCACGCTGTCTCTCGCTCTCTCTCAAAAAATAAATACAACATTTAAAAAAAAAAAGCCTTTTGAATAATTATGAAAGTGTTTTCTTGAGACTCACTGTTGAGAAAAGACACTGTGTGTCTAAATAGAGGAAGGGAAACTTCATGTCTGATGACCACGCTTCCCACACGGCACACACCGGATCATCCTGTCCATTGCCGACTTCCCCGGCCAGTCACGCTCCCCTGCCAGGCACCGGCCGCTGGGCCTCGCTGCGGGACGCGGGTGCGAGGGGACACGAGTCCGGCTCCCGGAAGCTCACAGATGGTTGGGGAGGAGAAAGATGACAGTCCGGGCTGGCGGGGCCGCCGCCTGCGCACCCAGTCAGCCCGCAGCGGGTGTCCGGTCCCCTGCCAGCTGCTGCTCGCGTGACCCGGCTCCTCTGCCCCCTCGGGTTCCGCCGTCTGCCTGTCTGATGCTTGTGTGACTTCTGGGGGTCTCCACTGCCCCGTTGCCTTTCGGTGCTACGGAGAGGGCTTCATTTTGCAGCACGGTGGCCCTCAGGGACGCTCCTGGAGCGCCTCCACCAGCAGCACGGGCCCTGGGCCACCAGGAAACCCGCCCGTCTCTGCTCTCGGAGCACAGTCGGCGGGGCCGTCCCAGCCCGTCTCCTTGGGTTTGGTTCCCGCTGCAAAAGCACCACCTTCTCCATCTGGAGACGCGGTTCCTTCAGGAAGCTGGAATGTGCACTTAATTTATTCACTAATTTAAAGCTTTTTGAAGCAGACTCAGTTAAAAAAAAAAGGGGGGGAAGGCGGAAGGGGGTGGGTCAGGAGGATGCTATGGGTCGAATTTTGTCTTCCTAAAGAGATTTGTTGAGGTCCTGGTTCCTTAAACCCCTGAACGTGACCTTGTTTGGAAGTAGGGTCATGGCAGATAGAGTTTGTTAAATTAACCAACATTGTACTGGACTGGGTGGACCCCTAATGTAATAAGACTGGAGTCTGTGTAAGAAAAGGAAACACAGAGGCAGGTGCGGAGGGAGGGGGTCATGCGCAGACGCGGAGACACAAGGGACAAGTGCTGTGTGCAGGCAGAGGCCGGGCTGGAGTGACGCCGCTGCCCGGGAACTGGCGGTGGCCGAGGGTCATCTGCTACCACTAGAAGCCAGAAGAGGCGAGGAGAATCCCCCCCGGGTCCCAGAGGGAACACGGCCCTTCCTGCACCTTGATCTGGCCTCCAGGACCGAGAAACAATGAGTTTCTGTTGCTTTAAGCTCCCTAGGGTGTGGTCCTTTGTGATTTCCCAGGACTCGAACACTGAGGGGCCCCACCCACGCCCGCGCAGGACCCCGCAGCCTTCAGGGGGCGTAGTGTGGGTTATGTGGGGTTTTTCTCCCTTCGCACTAGGAGCCAAGGGGCGCCCTGCTCCTCTGTCCACAGGAGTGCTCTCTGGCCTGCTTGGGACCTGCGGTCTGGGGTGCACAGCTCTCCTCAAAGCCAGAGCTGGCTTCAGTGATTCGTTCGTTCATCTATGCCCCCCCCCCACCCCCTCTCCCCGGGGACAGGGCTTCCCAGGCACCAGGGGTCCCCACATTCACACCGAAGTCCCCCTGCGCTCACAGCATGGGCTGTTGATCTTCCCTATCCGTTTGCCCGAGGACAGGAGCGAGGTTGCACCCAGGCTTGCTGGGCGCATGCTCAGGAGCTGCACCTGGCCTCCCTCCCGGTCCCCCCCTGTGCACCTGCTCCGCGTCCTGGGGGCCACGGATCCCTGTCCCCCCTCGCTGGCCTCGGCGCGCCTCTCTCCTCTTTCTGACTGTGTCTGGTCCTCCTGTGCCGGGGATCAAAGCCTCACGTCGGGGACCGACTTCCTGCGTCTGTCCCAGGCCAGACGACACCCACCCACTTCCAACAGCGCACCTCTCGGCTCTTTTCCCGTCAGACACCTGGCGGCCTGACGGGCAGCGACTGTCTCCTGCAATCCTGGGCAAAGGGGCAAGAGTGGGAGGTGTCCGGGGTCCCCTAGGGTAGGGGGTTCACAATGCAAACCCAGCCCACGGCTCCCGGGGGGCGGCACAGACAGCTGAACGTGACACTTATCTCCTACAAAGTCTCCAACAAAATCACAATTTTGTTATCCAAGTTTGATAGAGTGATTTTAATTAATACACAGCCTAGATTCAAATTTGCCCAACCACCCTTGAAATATCCTCTATTTTCATGTATATATTTTTGCCTATATATAAGGCATTATTATACAGTATACATAATTTTAATGTATTACTTTATATTATTAAGCTAAGCTTTAAATGTCACAATACATATGCTACACTTGTATGTGATATGATAACATATATTGCGTAATATAAAATATTCCTAAAACATAAATAAATATATAATATGAAAATATAATCAAATATTTGAAAATAGAGAAATTTATTGTATTCATGTTCCCAAGTGCTGCCCCAGGAGGGGTCTGTGCCCGGGGCGGTGGACACCCAGAGGAGTTAATGCTGGCCCTGCCCCGTGCAATCAGGGAAGGCTTCCGGGGGAGGTGACGTTTGAGCTAAGTCTCATAGGGCGCAGGCTACTCCCCCCACGCAGGGGACGGTGAGTCTTCTCTGATTCAGTGTGTTCACTGCTCAGTGTCAGGCCTCATGCTGGTCACTAGAGTCACAGAGGGAACCAGAGCCTGGCCCCAGGGTGCCGAGGAGGCCTGGGCGCCCTTTGTCCCATGGAAAATGGGCACCTCTTCAGGGTTCAAGGGCGAGGGAGTATCCAGGCCTCAGGGCCTCTTGGAAGCAGTGAGCTGCCCTTGGCTCCAGGCAGAGGCCCTGGGAGGTGGGGCTGAGTCTGGGCAGGGGCCACCCACTCTCAGAGTTTGGGAAATGGGCCAAATTTGCCAAAAAGGTATTTCATCTGCCGTAGAAGCTGGGGGAGGCTGGAAGCTAGAACCCGGGTCCCCCTGGGTATGCTGCCTGCTGGGAGTTCAGGGGGCCCCGTGGGCGGCCTTGGCACCCTCAGGAGAGGGGGTCCCGAGGACCAGGGCTGAGTCGCCCCAACCTCTTGCCGGCGCCCCTCCCCTCACCACTGGGACCCTTCTCCAAGGGTGAGAAGCACGCAGCCCGGCCCTCACCTCTGGAGTGCTCACTTGCTGGGGCCCTTGGTCCCCAGGGTGGCCTGTTTCCAGGCCAGGCCTCTGTCTCGAGGGCTGGCCAGGCTGGTCCTTGACCTTTTCTCTGTGGCCCAGAAAACTTAGGCGTGGGGCCAAGAATATCTTCCCGTCCTATTTTTCAGCCTCTGGCCACGCTCCTTCTCCACTGCCTCCGTGCCGCCTGCGACCCACCCGGGCTCCTTCGCCAGGAGGGACCCACCCGAGGCCCCGCCGAGTCCTGCACCAGCACAGGCTCCCCGTGTCTCTTTATTCGTTCCCAGAAAACCACTCTGGAGGGAGAGGGGGCCCTGGGAACCGGGGCGCTGTCCCATCATGGGCTCAGTCAACGCCCCTGAGTCCTGCGACGCCCACGCCTTGTGTTCCGGAAGCCGGCCAACGAGGTCCAGCACCCTCCCCGCCTCCCTGCTCCCTGACCTCAGGCCCTGGCCCCTCCCATCACCCCTAGTTCAGGCCGGTCAGCCTGCCCCCTGGTTTTACTGGCACTCAGCCAGCCTCGCTCATGTGACACGGTGACCGTGGCTCACGGCGGAGTTGAGTGGCCCGCAGCACTGCGCATGTTACCGTCTGGCCGGTTAGAGAGAGTGCGACCCTGCTCTTCCCAGCACCCACCTCACCTTCACCTTCACCTTCACCTTCTCCTCCCACTCCAGATCGGACCGGGCTTTGCCCCATTCTGCTGCCCCTCCGCCCGGAAGCTTCCTGGGCCTGGAAGTCTCTGCCCCCGGAGTCTGCCTCGACTTGCACTCCCCTGCCCGGGCGGGGTCCCCACACCGGCTGCTGCTCTGTGCTGGGGGGCGTGGGAGGTGGTCACAAGGCCCCCGACCCCGGCAGGGGCACAGGGGGGCAAGGCGGGCAGGGCTGGGTTGAGCAGATGTGGCTCAAAGGCTGTGCCCAGCCGACCTGAGGCATCGTGGCCGTGCGACAGAGACCCTGCCCCAACCCAGACTCGAGCAGCCCGGGCGGCTCAGTGGGTCAAGCATCCGACTCTTGATTCCGGCTCCGGTCACGATCTCACCGGTTTGTGAGCTTGAGCCCTGAGTCAGGCTCTGCTCAGACAGTGCGAAACCTGCCTGGGATTCTCTCTCCCTCTCTCTGCCCCTCAACCCCCCTCTCCCGTCTGCCCCTCACCCCCTCAAAAGAAACAAAAAGAAACTTAAAAAAAAAAAAACAAATCCACTCTAAGAGCCTGTCTCCACCCTGTCATCCTGAACCCAGGGCGCCTGTGTGACGAGCCCTAAGCACTCGGGACAAAACAAAGACGATAAGATCCAAAAATAGCACAAAGCACGCGGCAGGGCCCCGTGGGCCCAAGTCCTCGCTGGCTCCTCAGAGAGGAGAGAGTGAGGGGTTTCGCCAGAGCCCCGCGGAGAAGCCCGGAGAAGGACGGACAGACGCGCACGGTGAGTGCGGCCGCGGTGGGGGCCCCTCACCAGGCTCTTGCGCGTTTGGCCCCCGGGGGTGCCGGCCTCCAGCTGAGCAGCCCCTGACCGTGGGCGCCCGCGGCTCCGCCAGCCCGAGGTGCGGGCCTGGACGGTGTCCCCCGTGCAGGGCGAGAGAAAAGTCACGCGGAGCCCGCGGGAGAGGGTGCCATCCTGTTGCCAGACTAGCGAATCCTGTAGAAATAGGTCCCAAACATGGCGCATTTACCAGAAACACAAGTGTAAGTGGACCTCTTGCGTTCTGTTTGGCGACTGTGCAGGAGAGCCCAGGGCTCTGACCGTGACATCAGGGCTACTGTTCGGGGGACATTTCATGGTGGAAGAAAACCCTGGCCACCCCCTCCCCCTGGCTGACTTCCCGCCCGGTCGCCTTGGCCCGAAGGACCCACTTGTCCTGTTTTCACAAGTCCTTTGCTCCCCCAGGCACCCTGTCTCCTGAAATAGCGGCTCTTGAGAATGCAGGGCCGGTGGCCCGAGTCCAGCCCCTGGGCTTTTCTGGGGGCCGGCGCGCCTGTCGGCTCAGGGAGGGGCTCCTTCTCCAGCTTTCTTCCTCTGAACCAGAGGCCGGCGTGGGCGGGCTCTGACCCTGCCTCTGCTGGTTGTAAGAGCGGCCACATGTGGAGCCCTGAAGGGGCCTCAGGAGGCTGTCCCCTGAGGGGGCTGTCGAGGGCCGCATCTCGTGGTGGTTCCCCGACCTTCCTGGTCAGACCGTGAAGAGCCAAACTCCCAAGTCCACTTATTGAGGACCCCAGTTGGGGCTAACACAGATGTGGCAGCAGAGGTCAGGGCCGATGTGACCCCGCTGAGGTCACAAGGAGCCTCTGACGGACAGGAGGCGTCTCTGGGAGGGTGGGTTGAGGGGCTGGGCTGGCCCCTGACAGTAGAGGGGCAGCCTTCCAAAGGCCAGTAGGATGTACGAGCACCATCTTGGTGGGTCCAGAGGTCTTGGGCCAGAAGATCTGCCATTTTCCTGGAGGGGCCATAGGGCACACGCTCCCCGCCCAGCGGGACCCATGGGCCCGGCCAGTCTGGGGCCACATCTCCCAGCTCTCAGTCCACCCCAGCCCCAGGCCCTTGGGCACCCAGGATGGCCACTGGGGGGCAGTGCGAGCCTGGACACCTGGCAGGGATCCACCCAGAGGTGCCCGGGCAGCCGAAGAAGGAGACAGTCTGGGCAGGAGACGGGCCCCATGCAACGTGGGTACAAGCAGCCAGGACCCCAGCTGTCCTGCCCCAGGGAGGTTGGGGCCTTGCCCTGCCTGGGTGCTGGGAACTTGCCTAATGTCCAAATCTCCGCCTCTGCTCTTACACAATCACACACACACACACACACACACACACGCGCGCGCGCGCGCATGCACCCCCATCATACATGCTTTGCGCACACACCCAGGTGGGCACTTGGTCCCTGCAGAGGCACCAACACCCTCTTGGGAACGCAGGGACTGTGGATTTTCCTTTTGTTTCTCCCCTTCCAGGCAGCCTCGGGGCGGGGAGTTCCCGGCGCAGACCCCACAGCTCGATGGGGGGGTCTGCTCCTGATCAGGGCCCTGCCTCCAGGCTCCGGGTCCCCTTCTCCAGCCAGGCTGTGGCCCCGGGTCCCTAGGTCCCTGCCCCCTCGTGGCCTGGAGCCAGGGCTGCCAGGTGGACCCCCACCATCGCGCAGCTGCCATTGAGGGCTTTCTGCGCCCCTCCAGGGCTCCCAGTGGACGGCACTCGAGTTTTCTTTTCTGTCTTGTAGTTCATCCGCTTAGTGGACCGAGATCCCAGAAAGCCCCTCACGGGTGCCAGAGCTGATGCGCGCTGCAGAGGTCAGGGGTCGTGCTTCCACCTGCCTTTCCCTCTTCTCTCTCTTGCTCTACCTTCCTTCCTGGCTCTTAGCCACTCCCTCCCGTCTCCCCCCTCCCCTAGGCTTACAAATGGTAAAACTGAGCCCAGAGAGGGGGAGCCACTTGTCCAGGGTCACACAGCAAGGAGGGTAGCACCTTCCTGTTACATGTGTGCAGACCGGCAGGGAGCGGAATGGGGGGTGGAGGGCGCTGATCCCTGCCAGGAAGCTTGGCCAGCACCCTTCAGGGCAGGGGTGGGTGTGAGCAGGTGGGTGGGAAGGAACGGGTGCTCCGGGGCACTTCCCTTGCAGATTCCAGATCACCCCGTTTTCATGGGTTCTCTGAATATTCAAATAAGCCCACACTCCCCTTCCTCCTCTCTGTCGCATGCCACCCCCACATGAGCCCCTGGTTCCGGGAACTGCCCTGCGCTCTCCAGGGCCAGCGGCCCCCCTGCTCTCCGGGAGGCAGAGGGCCAGCCCCTTCGTGCTGGGCTTTCTGCTGGCTTTGGAGAGGCTTGTCTGCCTTTCCCCCACCCCAAGAGGGGAAAAGGGGAGGCCCCAGCACAGGGGCGCGCCTGTGAAAGGGGCCTGGGTCATGCCGGCATTTTCACCCCTTTGCTCTTGTATCCACTGAACAGGTGCCATTGACCCCAGGGCCTTTGCTCATGAAACTCTGTCTAGTCACCCCAGTGGCCGGCCGGCCGCAGACCAGCCGTCACCATCCAACGTGGGACATTGTTCAGCTGTGAGTCCAGACAGACGCAGTCACGGCTTTCACACACACACAAGGGTGCCTTGGGGGCCCTCACGTGGGGCCGGGGCTGAGGGGGTGCGGGGCGGAGGGGGTCCCTGCTCTGCTCTCTCCCGGTGAGTGGCCACAGGGAGCGGGCTCTTTCTCTTGTGTTCGGTGGGAATGTGTCACCCACCTAGCGTGAGGTCACCATTCATTTCCGGTGGCCCCGTGTCATGGTGCAGCTGGGGAGCGGGGAGGCGGGGTCCCAGGGACCCCCAGCGCCATCGCAGCACGCAGCCTCCGCTCCCCCGTCATCCCACGGGCCCCGAGTTATTAATGCGCTGAGCCGGGCCGAGGTTTTCTTTCAAGACGCCACTCTGTCAGTGTGATGTTTTCAATTTCCCCCGGCCTCCGCCTGGCGGGAGCCTCCCCAGGGCTCTGATCCTTTGCCATCAATCTTCTTCACCAAGATTCAATCCCAGTTCTGGGTGGGCTCAGAGGGGAGGGGTGCCCCACGGGTTGGCCCATGGAGGGGGCAGGGGTGGGACGTGCGGAGGCTCCGGGGGGGCCTTTCCCCAGCAAACGCGCCCCCCCCCCAGCACCCTTCACAATCAGTCTCCCCCGGGGAGGGGGCAGGAGCAGAAGGTGCTGGAAGGAGCAGTGGGAGGTGGGGAGGGGCTGGCAGGAGGTCTCTGTGGGGGCTGGGGTCCTCCACGCCCTCGGGAGGGTGGGTTTGCAAGAAGACTTGGGGACGCAAGGACAGGGACGCATTGCAGCTCTCATTCTGCGCAGCTCTGAAAAGCACTGCAGCTGTCCTGCGCTTTGCAAGTTCTGCTCTCCAGCTGCCAGTGTTTTTGGACAGCGAGGCACTGCGTTTACCAACTGCGGCTCCCGGGGCCGAGAATCCCACTCTGCAGAGGCTGCTCGCAGCCCCGGGGCCAGCAGAGCATGCACCCATGAGAGCATCCACATTAATCACTGCCGACGGCTCCGAGGGGGCCTGGGGCGCCATCAAACCGCGCTCGCCCGCCCTGGGGGTGGGGGCCTGTGCTTGCTTGCGTGTGTGTGTGTGTGTGTGTGTGCGCGCGACCGTGCGTGTGCACACGGGAGCCTGTGCCCGTGTGTGAATGCGTGTGGGCAGGTGGGCACACCTGTTTCTACGGTGCACACGTATGCGCTCCTGGGAGTGTGTGCGTGCGTGCGCGCTGTGTGCATGCACGTGATTTGTGAGCATGTGCCTGCGTGTGCGTTCCGCACTGCCAGGAGCACCCTGCGGGGGGGCGCTGCCTTGGGGGCCCCTCTCCCTGCCCTTCTCCCAGAGCTGTGCCTCTCTGCGCCGTGGCCGCTCCCCGGTGGCCCCGGCAGCGGCGTGTCCCAGCCCCGCCACGAGGCGCTGGCTGGTTTCGGGGTGAACCGCCAGGCTGAAAGGTTCGGTGACGGGAGCGTCCAGCTGTCTCCAGCTTTCCTCCGGGTCCCCCAACCTCTAGCCAAGACAACCGACGCTGAATCGTAGCATTAAATCAACCTCCCGTCCCTGTGAGGTCTCCACCCGAGGATCCATCACCTTGTTGGAAGCCGGGGGGAGAGGAGCTGGTGCACGTCCGTGTGGGTGAAAGCCGGGAGGGCCACCATCATGTGACCTGGGACCCGCCACCCACTCTCTGTCGGTTTCCCTGTCACCTAGAAGGAAGGACCAGGGCCAAGCATCCCTTTGGACTCAAAGTTCCATGAGTCAGAAATTTCCCCTGGATCACGGAGGGCAATGAGGTCCAAAGACAGCATCTAGCACAGGTTCCGGACACGCGTGGCTGCAGGGGGGCAAAGTTGGGGATGGAAGTTGCGGGGTCCGCTCCTGGAAGTGGGCGCCCCGCGGGGTTTGGATTGCATGGCTGACACATGTAAGTATTATTCAAACCCTGCCTTCCTTCACGAAGGATCGCCTCGGGCCACAGGCAAGACATAGCAGACATGAGTGAAGAGCAAAACACAAAACCGTCCAAGCCATGGCACATACAAACGACTGTGGGAACGGAACACCAAGGAGAAAAGCACGGCAAACGTGCAGGCCTGTTGGCGTGGGCAGTGGCTTTGACTGGATTTTTTAATTAGGCTCTGAGGTTCCTGGCAGCCAGAGTGAAAAGGAAAATAGGATCGGTTCAATGGTCTTCACTGTCCCTTAGGATAGGGCTTCCCAGCCCTCTTCCCATCATGGCACCCGGGAAATGTGTAAGACTTCTGGGGATGGCAGACGAGGCTGCTCCCTTCTGCCTGGAAATGACCGTCCCGAGGGTTGACACAGAGCAGTGCCCCTGCTCACCTGTGCCAGGAAAAGACCCCACGAAAGGCAGTGGTCATTCGGGGCTCTGGAAAGCACCAAGGTTCTTCCAGCCTTGGCTCTGAGCGATGCTTTGCCCACGAAGTCCCATCTGGGCAGTCCAGAGATGAGAAATGGATAGTGTCCCCAGTGGCATCTGGACAGTGAATGCTGTGACACATTTCATAAAACTGCTTCCTGTGGCCGTCCCCAGTGACAGCTCGGGGCACATTTCCAACGACAGGGCCC